>JARJHM010000688.1:0-171396 GCA_033356055.1 Carex pumila
CATCTGACAACACATCATGACCATCCAATTACACAGATGATGCTGTACAGTACAATATCACGATCCAGTAAACAATTTACTCGTGTTAATTCTTTTGTCACATAGCTATCAGATTAGTTTCAAGGTAGGTGTGTGTCATCCTTGTAAACTTAATTTTTTCTTGATCTTGAGCAGATTATCAAATATGATTACTCTTGTAATCATACCGCGCGCTGATAATCTTACTCTATCAAGGGGCCCAGTGATGCTATAGCTCATATAGAGATACGAGGGACAATAGTACTTTTGGTAAACCATCACTACCTCAGCTAAGCCATGTATACCGAAGAGCTACCGTTATAACTGCATTTTACCGACAGCGTTTGATAACAATCACACATATACATTTCTTAGTAGGAAAGATGAATACCTCATACTTTAGAACTTAACACTGAATGAAAGCATTAATGACACGAACACAATTCCGTATAATGTTTCATTCGGGGTCTGTCAGATATCATGTTCCTGGAACATATATCTATGTGATTAAAATGACAACTTCTTGTCTATGGTCTGTAAAACTTGACCATCATTTAATCCACATACTAACCTTATAGCGGTAATTAGTGTTCCTGCTAATTACCTTGGTCAGTGACCTTTTAAGATTAAGAGTATATATCATCTATATTATGGAGTTTTACAATTTCAGTCATGAACTCGAAATGATCCATAAATGCAATAATACTCAAGGCAACAAAATGATATTAATCATCCAATTCATGAACAAAGCTTTATGATAAATTAACGTATTATTGACTTCTAGATTATTACAAACTAACAATTAGCATATTTCATCTCGTTTCTGCAAGGAACATGGCATGTTAGGAGGATGGAATTCTTCACAATCTTCGCATAGCATGTGTGCTACAACATTAGCTTTAGCGGAATATGGGACAGTGAGTTTAGTGATAATATTTCATATGGCATCAGCCTTTGATACGATAAGGGCAATTTGGCTCACTTCCAATTCTTCCACCTTTTTCATATCATATGCTTAGTAGGAATAATCTAGGCTTAGATATAAACTTTCGATTATCCTTGTTGCTCCTTTGACACTCTGGTTGTTGAATGCTCCTCTTGCGAACGTATATAGTAGCTGTTTTAGATAAGGGAAGAGATCATTATAAAAGGATTGTATAACTAGTCATTTTCCAAGTCTATGGTAAGGACATTCTTGTAAGAGGTCCTTGTGGCGCTCCCATGCATCATTTAGAGATTCTCCATCTTGTTGATGAAAATCGGTGATCTTTGCTCTGTAGTCAACGGTCATCTTCGGTGGAAAGTACTTGGCAAAGAAAGCGGTAGTAAATTCATCCCAGGTTGTGATTGAGTCGGGATCAAGAGAGTCTAGCCATGCTTTCAGCCTTGGTCTAAGTGAGAAGGAAAATAGGCGAAGGCGAATGTGGTCCTCGTCTACTCCCTCTAAGTGGATGGAATCACTGATGGTGAGGAAATCTGAGATGTGGATCTGGGGGTTGTCTCTCGTCTGGCCTTCGAATCAGTTCCTTTGTACTTCATGTATGTATGAAGTCTTGAGTTTGGTATGAGCATTGGCGGTGGGTATCCTAATACTGCTTTTGTTGTGCTCCCTAGTTGGCATAGAATAGTCCTTGATAAGTCTAGTCTCTTCTTCATTAGCTTTCACTCGATTGGATGGAACTCGGTTGTTGTTTAGTGGTGGAGGGTTCAGTGGATCTTCATGAGAAGACATCTCAAAAGGCTTTAGTAGTATCCCTTTCGAGGGATCTGGCTTCCTTACATACTTTCTCTTGGCTGAAGTTGATAGAGGAGAGGTTAACTTCTTGCTAGAATTGAGAGCTACACACCTACAAGAAGAATAAAGAGATTAAAGACATAAATTATAGAGTTAAAAGAACTAAAAGATCTAGATTCAGTTTGGTAGATTAGAGACCCTAATTGTCTACTCTACTATTGATTCACAAGAGCATGATTCTATCGTATTGTATAGATAGGGGTGTCAATCCGCAAGGATGGTGTATTAAGAGTTCTAATCGCAAGCCAAGTCTAAGTTATCGATTCCTTTAGGTTCGTTGGTTGTGTTTGATTGATTGTGATGCCTCGCTATTTTGTCTATATTTCGACTTGACTTTGTACCAAAACATGTGCCTAAAACTATCAAATCGTATTTATTTCATTGAATATCTATAAATAGTGGTACTGCTTGTTAGTTTGTAATAATCTAGAAGTCAATAATACGATAATTTATCATAAAGCTTTGTTCATTAATTGGATGATTAATATCATTTTGTTGCCTTGAGTATTATTGCATTTATGGATCATTTCGAGTTCATGACTGAAATTATGAAACTCCATAATATAGATAATATATACTCCTAATCTTAAAAGGTCACTGACCAAGGTAATTAGCAGGAACACTAATTGCCGCTATAAGGTTAGTATGTGGATTAAAAGATGGTTAAGTTTTACAAACCACCTGACACGAGATGTCATTTTAATCACATAGATACATGTTCTAGGAACTTGGTATTTGACAGACCTCAAATGAAACATTAAATAGAATTGTGTTCATGTCATTTATGTTTTCATTCAGTGTCACGTTCTACAGTATGAGGTATTTATCGTTCCCACTGAGAAATATGTATGTGTGATTGTTATCCACCGCTGTCCGTAAAAAGCAGTCACAATGGTAGCATTCCCATATGTATGGCTTAGCTGAGGAAGTGATAGTCTACCAAGAATACTATTTGTCCCTCGTATTTTATACGAGCTATAGCATCACTGGGCCCCTTGGTAGAGTAAAATTATCAGCACACGGTATGATTACAAGAGTAATCATATTTGATAATCTGCTCAAGATCAAGAAAAGATTAAGTTTAAAAGGATGACACACATCTACCTTGAAACTAATCCGATAGCTATAAGACAGAAGAACAGACACAAGTAAATTATTTACTGGATCGTGATATTGTACTGTACAGCATCATCTGTGTAATTAGATGGTCATGATGTGTTGCCAGACGCCACCCATGATTATAGAAGTTAAAACAATTTTAACTCTATTTACCAACATAACACAGATCCTATTTGGTCACACCATATAGGAATTAATCGGAGAATCTTATTGTGATTGATTATAAATTGGTTATGATCAATAATAAGATGGTTATAATTAATTATACGTGTTATAATTAAATTATAAATGTTATGTAAAAATAACAAGCAAAAACATTGGTTAATTTATAAACGTGTGTGACACGCTGTATAAAAGTTAACCGGTTAATTTCTAAATGTGCAGGACACGTTGTATAAATTACCGAAATAACAAACCGCAAGAAAAATATATATATAATTATTCAGAATAATTATACGAATATTATTTGTGTTCGGGCCGAGGGCATTCGGGTCTTTTCAGATTCGTCCTTATCCGCATGACATGTCATCGATCCTATCCAGATGGCATGTCATCAATCCTATCCACAATGGAAAAATGGTCATTTCATACCTATGCCACCTTGCATGATGTAGAAGCATGGAGAAGAATGTGGAAGAGTGTGGAAGGTGTATTTTGGTCATTTCACATATAAAAGGATGAGGTGTCAATGTACATAGGCCAAACTTGGAGGGCATTTCGGTCTTTTGCGAACCTCCTCAAAAGCCTATAAATAGATGGGTGCATGTAGAGAGAAAAATCACTAATTCACTTGTATCGTTTCGTGCAGAATCGAATCGGTATTTTCTCTCTTTCTCGGTTTCTCTCCCAAATAATGTTTCGGTTGAGAAAAGAAAGTTATACGTAGTTGACGTATAATCTTGCGGGTTTACGGGCATTTACGGGATCGATGAATAGTGTTCTTGCATAATTCTGTTTACGGGATCGATGAATAGTGTTCTTGCATAATTCTATTTACGGGATCGATGAATAGTGTTCTTGCGGTATTTCAGTTTTGCTCATTGATGAAACTGAGTAACCGAAAATTCGTGTTTACGGGTTTTCGTCTTTTCCCCGTGAATAGTGTTTTTGCATAATTCTACGGTTTACGGTATTTCTAGCAGAAGAGATAAACCGCTCTCTGGTTAGTCCTAGTGGATAACCGATAGAGGCATCAGACGTCTGATGCTCCGAGACGAGTCGATTCCTTCCGTGATGTAGCTCTACGCGCTCGGTCTGCATTCCAACTGTGATTTGGAAACAATGTATAAATATGTTATATTAATCTATTTAATTGGTAAGTATATTAAAGTTTTAGAAATCAATCATGGAGTAGATTTGTAAAAGGATTAAATTGGGTTTTGATGCCAAAGAAATACTGAAGGTGGAGAGCCTTGGAAAGTTTCCTGACATACCCTATTTAATCCTGAGCTTAAGTTGGCCATAGAAATTTTTGTTCTACGGTCATTCCGCACCTTAAGCCTAAACAAGTTTTGGTTACTGCGAAACCCCAAAAGTGGTATCTGAAACCCAACACTGCTACGCTTTTGTTCTTATTTTGTAGGAAACGGGAGAAACTGAGAAAGAATCAGAGATTTGAAGGTTAATACACGGACCGTGTAAGACTTTATGCGGACCATATAGAACTCTGCCCGACCACAGACACAACCGCACTTTGCTCTTCCTACCAGGGCACAGGCACACGGCCCGTGTAGCATTATACATAGACCATGTAAGGCATTTCCAGAAACTGATTCAGAATTTGGAAAGAAGGCCAATTGAAGGAAGGTCGACACTGGAGACATATAAGCAAGACTTTTGGCACTAGGGAGATCATTCTGGAGCAAAGAACAAAACCTGGGACTTGATGGCTAAGCTTGAAGATGAAGTTGAGACGACAAAAAAATGCAAGTTTTGCGATGAATCTTCTTTGTTCTTTGGGTTTTATCATGAATTGTTCTTTATTTTTGCTTTTGTTTATTCTATAATCATGCTAGGCTAAACTCTTTAGTTTTTAGGGTTATGATGTAATCAAATATTTTGTCTTACATGCTATTTATTTGAATCTGTGTTGAAATTTGTGTTTGCTTGCTTATGTAGTATTTTAATTGCTTAGTTTGAAGTGTTTGTTTCTGATTGGTTTACTGTTAGATGAATGGCCACATCTAGCCTGTATTAAGACCTTGCACATTCACTCAACCAGACTAAGTATATGAGGTAGGTCTGTGAACCGAGAGGTGAGATCAATTAGTAGCCAAGAGGTGAACTTTCTATGCGTCGAGAGATGGTAGATGCCTTTGGTAAACCTGACAAGTAACTTAGGTCATTCAAACCAACAAACGAGAGTTTAGGTAACCTTAAGCGGGTGGAAATTGCAATTCTGAACCGAGTTATTTAAGCCAAGAAATGAGAGTTCACATTTAGGAACATCAGGTACGGTCAATAAAACCCTACACAAAGGAACAACACAGAAACGGATAACTGTTGTATTAACTTGAGGGCCATACGGACCATGTACGAGAGTAAACGACCAGTGTACATTAGATACGGCCCGTGCATGAGAGTGCACGGACCAGGTACCAAGAGGGAAAACTGAGATGAAGTCAGAAACCCTAGGAACACTCTTTTATCATTTGAAAACCAAATTAAATTTACTTTCTTGCATTTAATTACTGTTATTAAATTGTTAGGACTATAAATACCCAAAACCAACCTTTTTGAACTTCTAGTCTTTAATTAATTTAGGTAGAAACTCAGTTTAGATTTGAACCGTTCTCTAGATAGATACCTGATAAACCGAAATTGTATCTATTGAAACCTAGGGTTTGTTATGTAAATTAAGCCAAGTTTTAATTAGATTAGATTTAATTAGGTTAGAAATGTCCAAAATTTCAAGTTACTGCCCTAGTTATGTTTGTTCTATAGGTAATCAAGTGTTTGGAGCTTAACGAAGCAAAACGGATGAGTTAGCACGAAGATTGAAGCTTCTGCCAACATGCATTGCGGCCCGGAATGGATCCTTTGTGGCCCGCAACCAAGCAAGTCAGAGCATTTCTGCACCTTTATTGCGATCCGAAAGGATCTTTACTGCAACCTGAAAGGATTTTTATTGCGGACCTCAATGACTCTTCAGTTTTTTTTTCTGCGCAGTTTGTTAACTTCCTCCATGCACTGCGGCCCGCAATTAGGTCGGTTCAGAGCTCGAATTTGCTATTTTTGGTTGGTTATTTCTAGGTTTTTGAGTTGGGTATAAATAGGGACCTATAGAACATATTGAGGACATTTTTAGGCAGAATTTCTAGGGTTTCAACAAGGAAAAGCAAGGAAAAGTAAGGAAAAGCTAGAAGAGAGAAGAAGGAAGAAGAAATCATTGATCAATCGGTTTTATTATTTTCTTTCCTTTGGAACTCTTTTATTCTTTTGATTTGATTTGTATCTTAGCCATGGCTGGCTAAGGGCTTTTCTAGGGTTTATTAGGGTTGGACTTGAAACTTTTGTTATGATTTAGTTGGTTTTATTTTATATATATTATTGTTCTTTGTTATGATCTATTATTTATTTTAATTGATTGTGAGAACTTAATCGAAATCACATGAAATCCTAGGATTTGATATTTGCAATTAAGAAATTGAATATTAGGTCCAGACCATAAGGAATAGAGTATTTGATAGGCTAAGTACCGAGAGGTGACGCTTGTCTTATACGGGCTTCACCTAATAGTTTAGAAAATTGTGCCAAGTACCGAGAGGTGAAAGATAGTTTTCTAGATTTATTGGGACAGTAAGAACTTAATGACTTTAGATTATGGTAGCCAAGTACTGAGAGGTGACATTTATTCTAATTTAAAGATGGTATTAATATAGAGATATCCCTTTATACCTACAACACCCAACTGTGCCTTCATAACTAAAAGAGCAAATTTAATAAACCAATTAGTCATAACACTAGTGGATAGGAACCCTAAGGAACCCTAATTTCTCATACTTGTTAAAAACTCAGATTTTGCTTTAAGACTTTAGTTTAATTCAGTTTAATCGAAACCAAACCAACCTTTGAACAAACAAAAACCTTTTTTACTTTCTTTTACTAAATTAAATTGTTAGGTTAGATTTGATATTCTGATTTGTCCCTGTGGAGACGATCCCTAAGTACTACTCGATAAGGTTGTACACTTGCAACCGAATTGAGTGTAAATTAGGATTTATTACTTGTGTAGTAAAAATTAACATCAATACCTAATAATACCACACGATAGGACTGTGCACTTATAGTCTGATTCGAAAGTAAAAGTCAAGGTTTTAAAAGTATAGCCTTGCTATACTGAAACTTTGTACAATAGGCTTTTGTGTGAACAGATTTGATTGTTGGTTGTTTAGTTGTAATGTTGAGTTACAATAGTGAAGTACTATTAAGTGTTTAGAAGATGGGCTTCTATGGATTCAAACATTATATCCTTCAAACTCGTTTAATCTAAGTTATGAATAACTTAGCAGTACATGCGGTTTGTCACAATTTGCATGTTACTGTCGAGATCTGTCAATGTAAAGTTATTCAGTCGCATGCTACTATGCAAACCATAAATGGCTGGGTTCCACCCCAATCGGAATCACACACGGTTTGATCAGAATCGCACACGCCCTGTATTGGTATCAATTGTAATCTGGGAGTTGCTAATCTTGTTGTAGTGTTAGTCATTGGTCTATTATAACACCCTAATTTAGTAGGTCCGGTTCAGGTACCTAAGACAATTGCATGAAGATTAATGATAAGTGCTAATCTAATATTAGAAAGGGTCAAGTTCACAGTTACGTCATTTATATATATCTTTCATAATAGCAACAATTAAGATTACTTCACTATTAGTATAGAGTGTGATATTCTACTAAACTATACCCTAATATCTAAGATAAATATATCCTTTGCCTATTGGTCAGCCTCTCATGCATATCATAGAGTGTGCATCTCAATGTGTGTATATACGAAGTTTGTTTAAGAACCAAGTACTAAGAATATAAAAAATAAATCTCAGAAAGAATTCAGATCATAGTGCAAATAAAAAATATAAATAAACAACTAGATTAAACTCATAAGAATTCAAGATTACATGTCTTCGCCATAGAAAAGGGTTGCTTACCTGCTCATGGCGGGTTCAACAACAAAAGAGACAAAAAACATTAAGAAAGAGAGCAATATAGAGATAGATAGATAGAGAGAGAGAGAAAGAGAGATGGAAGGAGGATACCTATGATGTCTCTAGGCATTGCTCATGGCGGGTTCAAGTCTTCCATCTACCTTTTATTCTAATAAAGACTTCCCTATATTACTAATCTCTCATTTGCATAACTTCCCTATGTTACTCTTCTCTAAGCATTGCTTATATAGGTCTTGGTTAGCAAGTTAGAGATATAACCACTATTCTGACAGTTTATGCGTGCAGATACCTAAGTCACATGTGGTTTGGGTGTAAACCGCATGGACGGCATAACTTCCTAAGGCAGCTCTTCTGGGTTGCATGCGGATGAGGGCATCAGCACGGCTAAAGCTGTGTCAAAATTGCTTCGTTTTATGCTTATTTTAGCTCAAATATCATCGGAAATTTGCAATTCTCTAAAATCAACTAAAATAACAAAAAAAATCTGATTATTTAGAAAATAAGTAATTGTAACTCAATAAATAGTAATATTTTAACTACGTGATAAGGAAAATAATTACTTATTTCACTCCTATCACAAACCATCAAAAGATGTTGATGAAATTTCAGAAGAAACATATGATAATGAGATCTTTGCATTCGCTATAGCAAGCCATGTTATAAATGAAGAAGATAATGTGTCAAAAACTTTGAAAGAGTGTAAACACATAAATGATTGGCTTAAATGAAAATATGTCATACAAGCATAATTAAGTTAATTTGACAAACGTTAAGTATTTGGACATATAGTCCAAACATCCAAAGATGTTAACCAAGCATGTTACAAATGATATTTGTTATATAAAAAATAATGAGAAAATGAGATTGTGAGATATAAAGCAAGGCTATTGGCATAAGGCTTTCCACAAATACCTAGAGTCGATTATAAAAAAATATACTCATCTATAGTGGATGCGATAACTCTCAAGTTTCTAATAAGTCTCTGTTGTGTATTTTAGGTATTGGATAATAGGTCAATTTAATACACTTTTCACTTTTAAATTTATAAAATCTTAGTACACAATAATAGGTTAGTTGCAAGCATACAACCTATCATTGTAGTAGTTTAGTTACCGATCCAAAGATAATGGAAAATATTATTTTTTACTAAATTAATTAATTCTAAAATAGTGCAATTAAATTAAATGGGGGGTTTGTTTGAAAATTAATTTTGTGAGTTTAATACCCGAAAAGAGAGTTGAATTTAAATAAAACAATTTAAAACAAACAAATAAAAAGAGTTTTATGGTTTAATAATGAGATAGAAGTCTAGGGGATTTCTGCATACAATCACTTGGTCAAATCAACACTTAATTGGTTTCTAAATTCATGTTTGCAATTATGGGGTTTCTAAGGCTTAAATATCAAAAAGGGTCACTTTGATGAATTAATGACATGCCTAGATAATTCGAATTTCACGATTAAGAACTTCACCCTAGCTATCTAGACCATAAGCACAGGTTAGCCTAGTTTATCCTTAAATATCAATATTTTACGATTAAGTTATTCATATCAATATTTGGTTCAATTCTAGGAGTCTCAATCAAATACGAGGCTTCAAGGTTATGTCATTCACCTCAATTCAACTTTTGTTTCTTATGGTTCTAAACTAAGAAATAGATTTGGTCCTTTCTAATCTTAATACTAAGGTTATTTATGTATATAATTTGACACCATCAATTCTTTAAGCCTATTACCTTAAGTTTGTTAAACCTAAGCAGGATACTAATTAACAACCACACAAATCATACAAGCACATGAATTAAAAAATCAACAAGAACAAACATAAAACCAAACAATCATCCGAAAGAAAAATATCCAACTAAGATAGATTTTAACACAAGTTCGTATTTAAAGCCTAAGCTCCTAGAGAGAAAATCTAGTCTCTCATAAATACACTAACATCCAAAAGAAATACAATAGTAAATAGGATAAAAACTAAGAAAAATAAGAAAGAGAATATAGTACACCAGTCTCCTTGCTCGCTGCCCCTTGTCTTCACCTTTGCTCGCTCGAGAAAGCCTTCAATCCTACGCTTCAATCGCCTTCAATAACGCAAAGAAGAGAGAAAAATATAAAAAGATGTGTAGAATAAAAACTAAGTTGAAATATGTATTCCCCTCCTGTCTCCCTGCCAATACAAATGGGCCATAGCCCATTAGATTTTAAATCCCCAGCTGAGCCCAAAAAACAAAGGCCCAAAGCCTCTTCAATTATATCAATTAAGGCCCAAAAGCCCAACTTTCCTAAATTTTGCAATTCAGTCCCTAAATTATAATAATTCACACAAGGGCCTACTTTTTACACAATCAGTCCTAGATTTAATCAAATTGCATTTAGGTCCCTATCAGTTTGAATTCTTGTAAACAGATAGAGCCATCCAATCTGGTACCAGCATACAACAACAACAACATCGCAACCAGAACACAAAAGAGCAAGAACAAGGCATTACAATACAAGCAAAGGCAATCAATAAGGCACCTCGACTGGTACCAATAGCAAGAACAAGTACAAAACCAGAGAAACCAACACAGCATAGAGAGACAACAACAAAACTGGTACCAGCACCGCACCAGATCACAAATTAGAAAGACATCACAAGGCACAGGAAGACAAGAAAAAAGGGTGCACAGCCACACAGAAAGGGAGAACTAATTTCACTGTCAACCGAGAAAATTAAAACCTGGCAAGGCTCAATCAAAGCAACACTAACCAATTATGCACAATAAGGCAATACACATCAACAATAAAAGAATAGGTGTGCTCAAGAGTTACCCAAGAGAAGAGAGCTCGCAACAAAAAGGCAAGTAGAAAGGGGCCGATACAAAGGTCGGTACGCCTCACCTCTCAGCCGCCTAAAACTCAGTGAGCACTACAAGAAAGGCACACCAGGTGCCAGAGAACACCATAAACAAAGCACCAACAGCACCGAACAAGAAAAAACAACCAAAACCTTTTTAGGGTTTTGAAAATTCTCATGAACAGAGAAGAATGGGAATAGCGAGAGAGAGAGAGAGAAAGATTTGTCTCAGCACATGAGCGAAAATTCAAAAGAGCAACAACCAAAAAGAGAGAGAGAGAGCAAGGGATTTTATAGAACCCGATACAGTATCAAGCAGGGGTGCTCAAAGAGCAGGTGCGAAATCCACACTACGTAGTCAATGAGATCGTGTGAGACTAGGCAGGAGTAAATTAGCCACCACAACTAGCAGCCACGCAAAAGGGGAAGAGAGAGCGGAAAAAACCCTTGGGTTTTCTCTCGCGAAAAGAACAAAGGGAGGTGGCGATCTAAGCAGCAGGAGAGAGGGGGTTTAAATGGGGGTTGCTTTAAGATTCGTGCAGAATGTATTTGAACGGCTGTGATGGCCCTAATTCTTACAAATTCACATAGTTACCTATAATCCCCACTAATTGCTTAATTTAATCGCTAAACATTTAATTTAAATCCCTTAATAATATTTATATTTTTATAGTAATTTCTCTAATTTCTCTAAATTCCAATCGCACAACCTAGTCAATGAGATCGTGTGAGACTAGACAAGAGTAGATTAGCCATCACAACCAGCAGCCATGCAAAAGGGGAAGAGAGAGCGGAAAAAACCATCGGGTTTTCTCTCGCGAAAAGAACAGAGGGAGGGGGCGGTCTAAGCGGAAGGAGAGAGAAAAGGAGATAGGGGGGTTTAAGTGGGGGGTTGCTTTAAGATTCGTGCATAATGTATTTGAACGGCTGGGATGGCCCTAATTCTTACAAATTCACATAGTTACCTATAATCTCCACTAATTGCTTAATTTAATCGTTAAATATTTAATTTAAATCCCTTAATAATATTTGTATTTTTATAGTAATTTCTCTAAATTCCAATATGCCAAATAAATTTGTATTTCATTTAATTTTATGAAAAATCTTAATTTAGAAGTTTAATTCAATCAATTTGTAGTTTCATTTTAGTTTCAATAGTATAGAATTTGTAATCCAATTTATTTTCTGAATTTAATAAGTTTTAATTTTCCTCATATTATTATATATAAAATTTTAATTAGTTATAAAAATAAAGGATTTATTAAACTAATTAATTACATCGAAATTTCAGACTATAACAGTTGTATCCCTGTTTGATACCAAGTAGACATTAATCATACCATGCCACTCTTAAATTTCCAATAAATTTGCTACAATGATCTACTATTTCAAGAAATATAACACAACATGCAGTTTGAACAAAATGTCAATTTCCCTGTTTACATCATTAAAGCAACACAAAAGAAGAAAATCACAGCTAGCACTTGGGACCTTAAAATCCCAAAAGTAGAGAGTTGTTCAACTAATAATTATTAGCTAGGAAACTCATACTTAGTTGTTCAGCTGTTGTATCAGTCATTACTCACTAGTTAAACTGTATGAAAATGATTATAGGAATGAATAGCAATGACCTAATTTATGAATTATTATTACTTTATGAATTATTATTGCCTTTTCTATTATTACTTTATGAATTATTATTTTCAATTTATGATTATTTTTCATCTCTCAAAATTTATGTAATTGACATAAACTAATTGACTGCATGCACGCGGAGTAATAAGTTGGCTATATTAAACAACGAGCAACTTCATGCAAAGTCACCGGAGAGCATCCAACGGATATCCTCTCCATCATGTTACATCCAACGGTGGCTGGAGCTGGAACCCATTCCCACCTCCACACTCTTCTTCCTTCGTCCTCCATTAACAACTGGTACATCACCACACCGTTTTTCATGTTCGCCGGATCAAACATGTAGCCACCACGCTCCATCCCACGCACCTCCACCGAACAAACCGCCTGCATGTCTTTATTTAAACTGTCAAAATTAGGAAACAACCGATCCACCATCTCCGTCGGCATTTCCTCTAGATTGTTACTGATCACCTGTAAAGTGTCCCCATCAACCTCCCAAATTCTTACCTTCATCATTCCTCCGTCTTCACCGGCTCCTACTAATAGCAATCTCTCCTTGCTGGCAATCCCAATAGACCATTTCAAGACTGATAGGTTGGGCCTCAACCGACGGGTGAGTACCCATGTTTTACTCTCTGGATCAAACTGACTAACCCAACCGGTGTTCTTCTCGATCACGTAGAGTCGCTTATCCGAAACGGCAACAGAAAGCCATGTGGCATATGTTGATCCTTCGAACTTAGTTGGCATTGGCTCAGCGAATTCCCATGTGCCGGTTTGCTTATTATAAACCTCCACTGCCCCCTCTTCCTCTTCCTCATCCATATCTGTCCCACCACCTACCACCACTACCCACTGACCCACCTCTGCCACAACTGGATCTTGTCTCCATGCTTTCGGCCCCTTCACCTCCATCTTAATTGAACACCCAAAAGGATCTTTAGATATCACCAGCTGAGAGAGGGTTAGTTTGTACAATAGGTCCCGGGTGGAACCGTTGAGGAAGTACGGGGTGAGCAATGATTTTTTTACAGTTGAATTATTGCGACGGGGTACAGACAACCAAGTCCGGGAGTATGGGTCTAAGGCATGAATCGAGTGATTTGAGGCATTGGGATGGGGGAGACAGCGTAGGATGAGCCATGGGAAGAGACGGGGCCAGGTGTGCAGAGAGGAGCGCACGGCATGGAGCCAGGCATGGGACACACATGATGCGGAGAGCAAGTCGATTGTCGGCAGAGTAGTCATCACAGCCTCTAGCACGTCGGCCGGCAAATCGGGACAAAATGTGTCAGGTTGGTCCATGGCTTTCTGCTCAATTGAGTTCTTGGCTTCTTGGTGGTTTGTGTGGTGATGCACGTTGGAGGAATCTATGAGCTCTTTATATAGGGAAAATAAGAGTGATCTTAAGTGAATTACATATTACTTAGATAAATTCCAAAACAGCTGGACCAGTAGGTTAAAAGTCTAAATTAATCCGGACACTCTCAATTTTATATAATAAATCGTACATACAATTAAGTTGAGGAATTATAGATAACTATATTTATATACAAAAAACAGTAACGAGTGGTGAATCAATATCTGGTGACGGCATGAAGGTTTAGGCGACTTTTAGACTCCTAAAAAAAAAATGAAACTCATCTCTCTCTATCGATCGCGTCAATTACAATTAGTTGCTAATAAATTTTCTAATAACCCATGGTTTTCTCTCAAATTACAGGACTGTACACACGTGACTAGGAGTGTCAATGGGTACGGTACGGGTCGGTAGAGACATTTTCATATCCATACCCATTAAAATTAACCTTATTCATACTCTATTCATACTCATTAAAAATTGATCTTACCCTATCCTATCCTTACCCGTTAATATTATCGGATAACGAAACGGTAGCGGATGAATAACGGATAATACTAATATAATAATTAGTTTTATTATATTTTACAAATTAAACATCAAAAACTCATTCATTTTAACACATATATAAGTGCATTTCTAATAAAAAATATATATATGTGCGTAATCAATTCCTACTAAATTAATTTTTATAAAGAATAAAAATTCAAAAACACAAATATATATTTCAATGGGTTGAAAATTGAATTGAATATACATTTAAATGGGTTGGAAATTAAATTGAATATATATTTGAATTTTATAATTACCCTATAGGGTAACGGGTACGAAATAGTCATTACTCATACCCTTACTCATTTATTTAACGGAAAAAAATTCTTACCCATTCCCATACCCAATAAGCTAACGAAAAAAAAACATTATCCATACCTGCCTTATCAAATACGATACGGGTCGGGTAAACGACTAAAAAGGTACCATTTACACCCCTACCTGTGACTTCACTTAACAATGATGGTGTATACAGTAGCGCGATACTCCGCAAACCTTGCGAAATATGGAATAGGAAACAATCACAATCTCAACCACATCTGTATTAGAACATAGTAGGAATTATCGGTATTGGGATTTGGATCGGTCCCGGCCGATACTGATACGGGATGGGAGTATTTGCTCAGGATTGGGATTTTTTTTTCTTTATGATTTGCTACGTGAGGATTGGCTCAGAATCGGATCGGACTCGGCCGATACCAATACGTATCGACTGATCCGTATCGATATCAGCCGATATTTCCTACTATGTATTAGAACCGTCATTCAGAAAATAATTTTGAAGATATCAGAGATAGGGGTGCAAAAGGATTAGATAATATCCGATCGTATCCACATTGTATGCAAAAATTAAGTAGATACGGATATCGGATATTTGAATATTCGTACGAATATAGATACGGATATAGTTTTGAATTTTAATTATCCGTATCTAAATAGTAGATATATATCATATAGTTTAGTATATATTATAAAAATATTTATGTATATATCTACGGATATTTGATCTGTATCTGTCTATCGAATATCCGATCAATATGATCTTTATCCAAAAAATAATAATTGATACATATATAATTTTACCACTATCCGATCCGTATCTAATCCGTTTGCACCCGTAATTAAGAGAACCTAATGAACGTTCTTTAAAAACAACAGAGAGAAATTTAAGTTTTATCATAACTTAACTTTGCAATCAAATGCGGGCATTGACCCATATTTTTACTCAAAAAAAAACTTCGCAATTTTGACTTTGGGTGATACAACGTGCGCACAAATCAAAGAATTCAGGAAAAAGTCAGGTCAAAGGAATGTTGGTAAAATGCCAAATTAATTGCATCAGAAGATATCTGACAAATATATATAGGTGATTTATAACTTCTAGCTAAATTTTTTTTGTCAATTTTATTTGGAAGGTATGCTGTCAGTATAGCCGAAGCCTCTTCGATCTGTAGCCAACAGTTGGGATTTTTAATTTTTTTTCTCGACATTCTTTATTATCAGTTTACACAAGAATTGGCATTTTATGCACCATATAAAATTATTAATACATTCGAAGAGATAATTCAGACGAAAATCAAAGAAAAAAAAAAATTTAAAAGCTACTGTTTTGAGAGTCTTTTGAGGTTTTGAGCGTCGATTTTTCTCCTCTTTATTGCCTAGTGATGGTAGAGTGAGGTACAAGCTATCGGTACACATTGTAGATATTACTTTTTTGTTTGTATAGTACTTTTATTTTTGTTGTTGTTATTATTGTTTTGTTTTGTTTATATTTGTTGTTATTCTTCTTCTTCTTATGCCTTCTCTTTTCTTGTCTCTTTTTTTCTTTTTCTTGTCTCTTCTCCTTCTCTCTATTCTTACAACATCTTACAACAATTTGGTTTGTGATTTTAAAAGTTCAAATAGTCGATCCAAACTGTTCAGTATGATATCTATATCTATATTAAAATTTACTTGGAGATAAAGTTTTACATTTTTTTAATTTTTTTACTATTTATCAAGTATTTTATAAAACTATTATTTTTTAGTGGTCTAGAATTTATCTAAAAATAACACTTTTGTAAAATATAAAAATAAGTAATAAATAGTGAAAATTTCAAAAAAAATGTAAAATTTTATGTCTAAGTACATTTTAAGATTTCTAAAATCATAAAAATAAATTGTTGTAAGATATTGTAACTTACAAATGTTGCAAGTGGATCCCCCCTCCCCTCTATAAATATATGGGGGAACCAAAAGGGCATATTACAACTCACACCACATACCAAATGGGGATATTTTATTTTTAAAATAGAATTAGTTTTAAATATTTTAACAGAACTAGCCTTGATTTGATTGGATTTTGAAAATTAGTCTCCACCAATCCTAGAAAAAACCAAACCTACACCGGTCCTAGGGACCGATGGAGCTCACTTTTACCCATTTTCATACCCAGTAGAGTATTGCCACAGAAAATCCCATTTTCTTCTACATCGATCCTACGGATCAGTGGAAGCCTTTTTTAAATTGTACCCCGACGGGGTCCTCCTTCCTCTTCTTCCTTCCGAACCGTGAGCCTTGTTTTTTTTATCCTCTCAATATACTCAACAATTTCTCAATCCAATTGTCTCAAAATTTCTAAATCGTTTAAGAGATTTGGAAACTCTTAAGATTTACAATTTTTACAAGGTAAATATCCCTCTTTTTATAATTTTTTATTTTAACCGAATTAAAATGAATAATTAATTTAATTTAGATTGTTTTTGTAAAATGTAGTGTTAAATTAGTTTTTGGTGTAATTTAGTGTTGATTTGGAGTATATTTAGTAATTTAGTGGGAATGTAGTGTAATTTAAAGTTTATTTGATGTTAATTTAGTGTAATGTAGTGTTAATTTAGAATTTATTTAATATTAATTTAGTGTAATTTAGTATATATGTAGTATAAATTTGTGTAATTAAGTGTTTATGTAATATAATGTAACTTTTTAGTAATATGTATTATAATGTTTTTAAAATTAGATAAATATGTGATGACTCTCATGAAGTTTAAAATTAGATAAAATTATAAGAGTAAAGCTAGGGTGTGATGTGCTCACCAAGAGGGTTTGGTGAGCACAACTTCAAAAATATATCGGATCGACTTCAAACGCCGAATCCAAATCGTGGAAATCCTTGTACTTCATGAGTGATGCATGTACATATAAAAATTTTAAAGTTTCGAGTTTATTTGCTACACGGTCAAGCAGTCAAAGAAATAATTTTTTTATAACTTCATTTATGAGTTGTTTTATATATTCAATTTTTATCATTTCTTTGACCGCTTGACCGTGTAGCAAATAAACTCGAAACTTTAAAAATTTTATATGTACATGCATCACTCATAAAGTACAAGGATTTCAATGGTTTAGATTTGGCGTTTGAAGTCAATCCGATGTACTTTTGGAGTTGTGCTCACCAAACCCTCTTGGTGAGCACATCACACCCTAGTTTTACTCAAATTATAAATGTGTAAAATTAGTAATATGTAGTATAAATTTGTGTAATTAAGTGTTTATGAAGTTTATTATTAAAATAAAAATTAGATGATATGTTGTTTGTATATAGCTAAATTTTGATTATTGTAGCCATATGCTTGAAAAAATGTTTGTTTATATAATTATGTGTGATGACTCTCATCAATTGCAAAAATATTTGTTTATCAAATTTTCTAACAGAGTCAATAGATAATGTGAATTATTCGGAGTTGTTAAAATTAGCACCACAGAACCACAGGGCATGGGAAGTTCATGATATGGTAATTTTGATTATATTTATTAATTATTTGTTGCAAATAAATATTATATGAAGTATTTGAAGGGTTTATAATATTTTATTTCTTTTTGGCAGCCTTCCTCTTCATCGCAGGTAAATTCACATCAAACTAGTATTACTTACAACAGTCGTACGGACGATGCTATGAAAAGAGGTTAGGGTTGTATCAAATTACTCGCCTTAATGATTGCAAGATTGATCCGCACTTGATTAGTGCTCTGGTTGAGAGGTGGAGATCGAAGACCAATACATTTCATCCGCGTTAACGTTGCATGTTTATTTTTTTCAATTTTACAACATTAAATATAAACATATGAGTAAAAAAACCTCACAATAATAATCAGAAGATGATGCTGAGTACAATAGTGGTGGCGATCTGTTTATATGACAACTTCTTTATTGAATTTGAAAAAAACAAAATAATGAAAAATAGAAGAAAGAAAAATGGGGGCTGGGAAGAGAAGAAGAATGGTGCGGCTTAGGGATAAACCACAAACCTACACTGATCCATAGGATCGGTGGAGGAATTTTTTCAAGCTACACCGATTCACAGGATCGGTGTAGGCTTTCAGTGTAGCCTTTTGTGCAATGTCGTGTGGCCGGTGTAAATATGGCTCCACCGGTCCCTAGGACTGGTGTAGATTGTATTTTTTCTGCTCGCTAATTTTCAAAAATCAATCAAATCAAGGCTGATTCTGTTAAAATATTTAAAACTAATTCTATTTAAGAAAAAAAAAACCCAAATGGGAACCAAAAGGACATTTTACAACTCATACCAATTTTTCATTTTAAGATTTCGTGCCTGACACATAAGAACAAAATCCTTATCAAAGAAATCTTGCAGTAAAAAGGACTGGTTAGGGGACCAGCGGTGCATTTTGCTATTGTTTATGGACATTAATTAAGAAAGAGTAGTATATGATTTTCCACCTAAAAAACTGCTAACTTTGATTCTGAAAATACGCTATATTGGTTTCCTGTTGAGCAGGTAATGTGGATGGATGAGGTGGGTCCAGATCTCCCAAAGTTAACTCAAAATTTGAGGTTAGATCTGGATCGTCCAATTAGAATCCAGGTCAATCGAGCCCATGTTAGAATTCAGTGGTTCATTTAATATTCGTGCTCGATCAAACGGTCCGAATTCAAACTATAATTTTCTCTGCTTATAACACAAAGCTTGCATAGTAAATCTATGATGAACTTAAGCAGCTTTCAATGTTGGCTAACATTTACTTACAACACAAAACTTGCGTAGTAATATGAACAATGAATTAGCACCAAAATTTTTTAACTAATTTTACAGACAGCTTGCCTTATGATAATTACTTACAAAGCATCCAAAATAAAACAGCTATATTCATATAAATACATAATGTTGTAGAAGAACAAGACAAAATAAAATTCATATATTCATATATTCATATAATAAACACCTGAAAAATAAGCCAACAAAAGGATCCTTCCTACTCAGCTCTTTTGTTTATGTATCAACCAAAAACACTAAAATCAGAAGAAGATCGAAGAAGAAATTTTTATATTTGAACTTGACAAAAAAAAAAAAAAAAATTGTCCCTATAACAGTACTTGTTAGCAACTAACTAACTGTTTGAAAACAAATAGCAACATGGTCACGATTAGAACAGCTTGTACCTGAAATTTTGATTTGTTGTGACAAAACTCGTGGGGTTACATGTAACAACAATAGGTGATGTTGCAGTATTGTTATGCAGTACCAGTATACTGTACCAATACAAAATTCAAAATGTATATTGACCATTTTGTTTGTTATAACTTTAAAGTGAATATCGACAATCCATTATTCGGGGATTCTATAGAATATGTAGTATTCAGATTCCAAGCAAATAAAAAAAAATTCATATTATTTTGTTAAAGTTACGAACTTTTATTTGTTTCTTAAAATTTCAATATTTTGCAAGTTTATAAAAAAACACAGTTTCTAAAAAACTTGATTAAACTTACGGTTACAACTATTTAGAATCTTTTGATCTCCAAATGTTAAAATTCTTTAGAGAAATATCGTTATATAAATGACTACTACTAAATTGTGATTCAGCTGATAAAGCTATTAAATGAAAGTATCTGTTGAGATTTATGTATGTTTATTGCATTAATAAGAACTATAGGGTTATATTGGTAAGAAAGGAATTATAGAGAATCATAGGGTTACGAATGTAATTTGTAACGCCTATATAGGCCGAAAGGAACAAAGGAATCAATATAATTCATTTTTGAACCATTTCTTTTTGGTATAAGAGCTGAAACCTAACCCTATAACCCTCTTTCTCTCATCTCGCTACTGTAGCAGACCCCTACCCGCGGCACTGTAGCAGAAGCTCTGCCCCACTCCGCCATTGCACCTTCGACCGCCGCCTATCTCCGCCTAGGTCACCGTTGGCCCATGCAGCCGCCTAGGATGGCCTAGGTCGGATCGGCTCTGCCCCGGATCTGAGCCGCTCCGCCTAGTTCCGAGCAGTTCTGCCTTGGACCCGCTACCTCAGCCTTGCTCCGCCTCTCCTTCCCTTCACTACTAAGCTGACCATCTCCACCAGCCGCCGCCTTTACCAACCTAGCCGTCGCTGCCAAGAGTTCTTCTTCTTATCTCTCTCGATTTGACCTAGCTAGGCCGAGCCACCTCTTCTAGGGTCGGCCAGCCACCTAGGGTAAGGTTCGTTGGGTTGATTTGGCCGGCGTGGGAGGCCTACACCCCACTATATCCGACAAGCAACTTTAGATCGGGTTTTCGATTGGGGTTGGGCTTGAATCTTGATGAGATATGTCCAGATTGGGTCGAGGAAGAGAAGAAAAAAGGGGGAGATGGTTTAGATCCATCTTGAGGGTTCAAGATCGGGTCTTTACGAGTGATTGGATCAAGAAAGGAAAGGAAGTCGCGTGTGATCCGTGTGATCGAGACTTGGATCCTTTGAGAGAAGATGTCAAGTGGGAGTTTGGAAGGTAAATGGGCTTTAGAATGCCTAACGGGTGTTGATCCGGAGGTTCTAAAGGTGTCAATTGGTCTCATACAAGGAGCTAGTGTCCAAACCAATACCTTGGTATGCGATCCACCGCATGTGAAGTTTGATCTCCAAACTATGGAACTTAAGCTTGATGGGCCGGCCTCATATCTGAGTTGGTCACATCGGATCAAGACTGCTCTAGAAGGGAGGAAGCTCAAGGGGTATATGACAAAGGATGAGCCAGCAAGTGGTACTGCTCAGGCTGAGGAGTGGAAGACCACACATGCCCTGATCTACACCTAGTTGCTCAACTCGATGAAACAATCGATTGCCTCTTCAGTAGATGGCAATCGACTTGTGAAGGACATCTGGGCAAAGCTGAAGAGGACCTATGGTGGGACTAAGAACCACGTGAGGGTGTTTCAAATCTAGCAAGAGATATTGGCTGTGGTGCAGGGTGATAGATCGATTCAGGATTACTCATTGAATCTGGAAAAGTTATGGGCAGAGCTTGATCACTTCTCACAGTTGTCGTGTTGTATTGATCAGAGCTACAAGAGTCAGGAGTTTATTACACAGATGAGGACTATGCAATTCCTGGCTCAACTGAACTCGACCTTTGATCAGAGGAGATCAGTTCTCCTAGCTTAGACGAAGATCCTTTCATTGGACCAGGCTATTACTGCGATGATGTAGGAGGAGAGTCGAATGGCAATAAATGCTGAGCAAAGTGGACCTCCAGGTGTGCGATCAAATTTGGTCGCCTCGAGCTCAAGTATGATAGGTGCCAATGGGGAGACTCGCAGATGTTACAACTGCGAGAAAACAGGTCATCTGATCAAGGCTTGTCCTAAGCCACCAAAGGAGAGAGATGCAGGTAGTAGAGGGCAGTCTAGGAATCGTAGACGCGGCTGTGGGGGGCAAAGAGGTGGAAGAGAAGGCAATCGGGCAAATCTGATGGTTGTAGAGGAGGAAGAGGAGGAAGCTATTGTGGGGTTATATGAGGAGGATCTGATCATGGAGATAGTTAGGAGGAGGTAGAAAGGAGGAAGTGAGGAGTAGACTGTAGTCGATGATGCATCCACCTCATCTTCTATCAGGGTAACTTTGCTTATGTTGTTACTCAACCACAGGTACTTGCGATACACTTGCTCTTCCCTCTATATCCACCAGTAGATCACCAAATTGGATAGTCAATTCTGGTGCATCTCGCCATATGACTGGTGCTGCTAGGGAGTTTGTTTCCTATACTCACCTAGCGGTTCCAGAGATCATTCGAACAGCCGATGGTACGACCCAGCCGGTGGTTGGTAAGGGTACAGTGAAATGTACTAACACTCTGACTTTGTCTAATATTTTCTATGCTCCTTTTCCAGTGAATCTCATATTTATAAGTGTCATTATCTCACAATTAAATTGTGTTATTTCGTTTGATAATCCGAATGTGATCTTCCGAGAGAAGGGAACGGGCAAGGTACTTAGGATTGGAACACTGCATAAAGGCCTGTGGTACATGCATAAGGAGGGTATGGGCTCAGCCCTCTCATCCATCATAGAGAAAGCTAGAGGAGCTGAGAGAAGTGTGGAGGACTTACTGCTGCTCCATCATAGGCACTTGGGTCACTCTTCATTTCCTGTTTTGAGTAGGTTGTATCAACCTTTGTTTGAAATGGCCAATAAGAAAAAGTTGGTGTGTGATGCATGTGAGTTAGGCAAGCATGCCAGAAGCTCTTATGTTAGCTCTGGTAATAGGAGGGCTTGTAGTTTTGATTTGATTCACTCAGATGTATGGGGACCTTATCCTACAACTGCTTTGAATGGATTTAGATATTTTGTGTATTTTATTGATTATTTTTCTCATTTGACTTGGCTTTACCTGATGAAAAACAAGAGTGATGTGCTTGCTTGCTTTAAAGATTTTCATAAAATAGTTTAGACTCAATACAGTGCAGTTGTGAAAGTATTGAGATCTGACAATGGGCAGAGTACACTGATAGGGAGTTTGGGGAATACTTGTCATCCCAGGGGATATAATATCAAACCACATGTCCGTACACTCCAGAGCAGAATGGGATAGCCAAACGAAAGAACAGGCATCTCCTTGAGGTAACTCGGAGTATGATGATTTTGATGAAAGTCCCAAAGTACTTGTGGGGGCAAGCAGTTCAGACAGCAACCTATTTGATCAACAGGATGCCCTCGCGGGTATTGGATTGGAGGTCTCCAAATGAGATGCTTACAAGTAAGAATGGAGAAATTCTTCCTCTCAAAACCTTTGGGTGTGTGTGCCTCAGAAACAACATCACCATTTGAAGACTCGCTTGATACATGAGGTATGAGACGAGAGGGGGAGAGTAGTAGTGATGGTAAGAGGAAAATGGTAAGCGTGGGTGGTGTTGGTTGCCCAATTATTATTGAGAATTCAGCTGTGATTGAGCAGGAAAAGAAGAATTTGGCTAGGATTGAGCCGGAAGTTAAGAGGATTAAGCCCGAAGGTGGTAAAACTTAGGTTCAGAGGGAGTCGAGATTTAGTGAAGTGTATTTGAGGAGAAAGAAGCAGAATGAGGGAGCCTTGCCTATAGTGCCACTTGTGTCAAGTCCCTTGTCCCTGCCTACTCCGACTCTTGAGACACCTTCACCATCCACCTCAGACTCGGAATACACAGATGATATGATTCCTCTCTCTACTCCTCCCACTCCTCTATCAGTACGGATAACTCCTCGCGAGAATGCAGACATTCCTCCTGACCGATATGGTTTCCCACATGACATTGCCAAATTTGTCTCTTACTCACACATATCACCTATACATGGAGCATTCATTACATCATTAGACACCGTCTTTATCCCTAAGTGTTGGCAGGTTGCTAAAGGAGATCCGAAGTGGAAAGCAGCCATGCTAGAAGAGCTTAGTGCCCTTTGCAAGAACAAAACCTGGGAACTTGTGTCACTACCATTAGGCAAGAAGGTTGTTGGATGCAAGTGGGTCTTCACAGTAAAGCAGAATCCAGAAGATCTGGTTGAGCGCTACAAGGCTCAGCTGGTAGCGAAGGGGTACAGTTAGACCTATGGCATTGACTATGATGAGACCTTTGCACCCATGGTGAAGATGAGCACAGTGAGGACTAATGTGCATTCGAAGGTATATGGGCCGAAATATATACGGTCCAAATTTGACTTTTCAAAATCCAAACGGTCGATCCGAACCGTTCATCTTGTTCTTCATATTAATATGTGCTTGGAGACCAAATTTTATATTTTTTTTCTGAATTTTTTTACTATTTATTAAGTATTTTACAAAATTATTGATCCAACAGTAGCTTAACAAAACAGTAAAATCAGCAGCCACCGTTGGATCAACAATTTTTATAAAATACTTAATAAATAGTAAAAAAAAATTGAAAAAATGTAAAATTTGGTATCCAAGAACATATTAATATGGAGAACAAGATGAACAGTTCGGATCGACCATTTGAATTATGAAAAGTCGAATTTGAATCATATGTATTTCGACCCATATACGTTCGAATGCACATTAGTCTATATATATATATATATATATATATCCTATGCATTTCTAGGTTTGAAAGTCCTCACGCTGGTTGTTTCAGAAAAAAAAAAAAAAAGTGACTGAAAATATTATCTTAGCTATTTCTAAATAATCCTTCTATACGAAAAAAATTATTTTTAGAAATATATTGAATATTTTGTCTAAAAGGCGATAAATGATTTTTTTTTCAATCTCATAAAAGTAACCGAATCATTAGTTTGACTACTGTAGACATTTTTAAAGAATTATTGTTCTTCAAATTTGATCACATAACATTCCAATTTTAAAGAATTTGAAGCATTCTTTAGTTCCTTTAAGGTCAATGCAAAAAGGAACATATATCAATGCATAATGGAACGAAACAATGCAATGGTTTCTTCAAATTTCGGTTTTTATGTGGTCAAATTTGCAATTCTGCATCAATACAATAAAAAATGATTCGGTTTTTTGGGACTTGTAATTATGATTGGTACTTGTAGGTTACCTGCAATCGTTTTTTGTTCACAAAGTTCATTATGATAAATCTGGATTTTGAGAAAGATCTAAGCTCAACAAGTATTCATGCTCAGTTTGAATCAATTAATTTAAAACAAAAAATGAAGAAAAATGATTGAGAGTAATTTCTCAAGGCTTTGGATAGTTGTCCAATTTTAGAATTGGGGCTTGGAGAAAATAAACAAATATGTTGCCGAGTAATATTGAGTCTTTTTTCAATCCGTTGTCCATTGGAGTTATCAGCTGCTGAAAGCTCTCGGCTGAGGTCTCGGTGACTCAGACTAAAGCCATTATCTCCATGGCCACCTCCATCGAGGTAGAGTTCACTCTGCACCAGCGGGTCCTCCTTGCCCGGATCCCTAGCACAAAGCTCATTTGGAACCTAGAGACGGCTGCACGAGTGGGAGAGTATGAATTGGTATATTGGTATCAGTCTCAGAGCTTAATTCCAATTGGAAGACAAGTGAAATATGTGGCAACTATTTTTCATTTTCAAAAAGTAAAATTGAACTATAAAACAATAAAGTAATGTTCAATACTATTTGATTGTTTTTGCAAAATTAATCAAGGTATGGACAAATACTTGTAATATTTCACGAGCTATAAATACTTGTAATATTTGATGAGCTATAAATTAATTGTGGTATAACGAGATATAAATATTTGATATTAATACTTTCAAACGTTATGGGATGCTATAAGTGAAAAAAAAATTGATAGAATATATTAGATACAAATAATTGATACATTAACTATTCAAACTTGTATTACAACGTAAGAAAATTTCCAATACTTCATATTAATACTTTCAAAAACGTCATCCAATATCATAAGGAAAAAACGATATAGTATGTTAAATATAAACATTTGATACATAAACTATTCACACTTGCATTACGAGATATGTATACATTAATATTTCATATTAATATTTTTAGACATTATCTAGTGTCATATATAAAAAAAAATGATAGAATTTGTTATATAGAGACACTTGATACATAAACTATTCACACTTGCATAATGATATATGAATACTTGCAATACTTGAAATTAATACTTTCAGACATCATTAAGTGCAATATGAAAAAAAAATGATAGAATTTGTTAGATACAAACACTTAATACATGAATTATTCCCACTTGTATAACGAGTTATAAATACTTGCAATACTTGGTATTAATACTTTTAGACATCATTCAGTGTCATATGGAAAAAAAAATTCATAGAATCTGTTAGGTATAAACACTTGACATATGAACTATTTACACTTGTATAATGAGGTATAAATACTTTCATTACTTGATATTAATACTTTGAAACATCATCCAGTGTCATATGAAAAAAAAAAATTTAATAGAATATGTTAGATACAAACACTTCACATATGAACTATTTATACTTGCATTACGAGTACTTGCTAAATGAGGTATGAGTACTTGCATAACGAGGTATGAGTACTTGCATGACGAGATATAAAATTACTTCTACAACAGAAAACTCAAAAGTATGTCATCATGGATCTCATTTGCAACAAAAAAATTGCGTATAAGACGTTCGTGATTTTAGATTTGTAAAATTTTTCACAGATCGTCAGAAATATTGGCAAGATTGAACGGAAAAAAAAAGAGCCAACCTCTAAAAACATATAAATGATGGGCCAAAATTTTTATAAATACCAAAAAAATATATATAATTACAGAATCTACCCACTGTTTGAATGAAATTCGAAAAATGCCCAATCCGGTTATCCAATAACCGGATTTGGGACAAATTTTCGGTCAATGGATTCCCGGACTCAAAACAATATATCCGGTTAACCATTCACCAAAAAGTTGTATTTTTTTTTAAAACAACATATCCGGTTAACAATTCACCGGAAAGTTGTAATTTTTTTTTAAAACATAAAATTTTTTATTTTTTATTTTTTGTATTGAAATATTAGAAATGTTAAATATATTTCTTTAAAAATAGATGAAATACAATATAATTTGTTTTATTAGAAAGACTGCAACAAATAATCCAGATTAATATTTTTCAGGCCGGATTTTTTGCGACTGTAAGAAAAATTAATATATTTCTTTATGTGTTATTGGAAAAAAAATGCTTAGATTCTGAGTTATTGATCCTGGTTCAAAAGTCACTTCATATAATCTAGAAAATATTGTGATCCTTTTAGAACATTTAATTTATGAAAAGTTGTATCTATTTTAAAAAAAAAACAAAAACTTTAAGTTATTTAATAATTATTATTAAAAAAGAATTATCAAAACGTCCATTGTTATGTCTCTTTTTTTTTTTTCTTTTTTTTTTTGAAAATACTTGACAGTGGCGGCTAAGGGCCAGTCTCTCTCTCTCTTTTGGAAAACTTATCAAGAGAAAAATAAAATGTCATCTCTCTCTCTCTCTCTGCTCACATCATGTGGTCTCTCTCCGCTCAGATCAAGTGGATGTGGATGTCCGTGTAAGAACGAAATGAAAATAACATCTCTCATCATTAACGTGTGTATTTAATTATTTGGAAATGTCACCTTCCAAACATAAAATTTTGGTTCGATGCTTTTAGAGTGAGTCTATGGTACTATGCATATTACGATTTGTTACTGTGTTACGGCTCTATATTCAAGTTTTCAAATTCTAACGGTCGATCCGAACCGTTTATCTTGTTCTCCATATTAATATGTGTTTGGAGACCAAATTTTATATTTTTTTTAAAATTTTTTTACTATTTTTTTAGATTTATTGAAAATCACTGTTTTTGGATGGTCCAGAATTTTCAGATCAAGTGATTTTCTAAATATCTAAAAAAATAGTAAAATTTTTTCAAAAAATGTAAAATTTGTCCTCCAAACACATATTAATATGGAGAACAAGATGAACGGTTCAGATCGACCGTTAGGATTTGAAAACTCGAATATAAAGCCGTAGCACGGTAACAACCCGTGATATGCATAGTATCATAGACTCACTCATGCTTTTATATGAACTAGTCAAGTGTCCGTGCGTTGCAATGGGAATTGAAATATTACTTTGATCATTATTTTAAATGTAATTAATTTAAGAATTGATTGCATATTCATTTATTAGTTAATAATAAGAGCAAATATGAACTTTAGTATTTTATTCTAAAATTATCCAAAATAATTACATACTTTAAAATTACATCACATCTAAGATTTTTTTTTTTTTTTTTTGTAAGCAATACTTCATGACAGCCTTCACTTTCTTGCAAGATTCCTATGAATCAAGAAAGAAGTTATATATTTGTCATCAAAGCATTAAAGTTAATTTATACAAAATAATACCATATTACATTGGAGCAACCATAGTAATAAAAATTAAATACCAATATGCAACTCAAATTCCTTGACCGTGTGGCATTGGGAAGGAGAGAGAAAAAGGAGGAGGCCATGCACGTGGGAAAGGAGAAAATAAAAAAAGGAAAAACACATCCTCTCTGCATTGGGAAGAAGGAATTCGCGTTCCGTGCACAGCAACAGAGAAAAAAAGGTGAAAAGTTATGTGGCGCTGAGATTATGTGTGACATTGAAACGGGTACGTTTTTATCTGAATTTAGATTTCTATATATTTGATAACATGAAATCAATGCATACAATTAAAACCGCTGATAGATGGCTGAGATTGAGATATACTTTTCAAATCTATTGAATGAATGGCTGACATTTTGTTTGGACAGATAGATGATTGGGATCTAAATTTTTTTACGTGATATTATAGTAGTTATGATTATGATTATTATGATATGATATGATATGATTATGATTATGATTATGATATGATTATGATGATAAGAGAGATTGAAAGAGATATTTTGGATTTTTGTGAAGCTTGATGGGCCAAGTTTGCTACTGAAGCCCAATGAAACCCAGCCCAGTCAAACAATAGCAAGAGACAATATTAATTGACAACAAAAGAGCCCAAATTTAGGGGACCTAATTTAACCAAGCCCGAATTTCATTTCACCTAGTTCATTATCTTTATATGTATTGTGCTAACGGGCCTAGTACATAATTTTGGGCTTTTCAAGTTCAGGGGGGGCTACATGGCCCATGTTACTCTGCTAGTAATCAAGGTAAAATATAACATGTAAAGCATATTATATACTGTGAAATGGATATGTTAATATGTTAATATGTTACATGCAAGCAGTCAAGCATCATCAACTTTTCAATGTCATAATTTAATGGAGGGTTTTGATGTTAGGTCTTCACTTTTTATGAATATATGAGTTGGAAATCAAACTTATGAATTCCGCTACGCTACTTTGGTAAATATATCATTACATATGTTTATCTATTTTCAAAGTCAAAACGACAAATTTAAATTGTTTAACCGATCTTCTTCTTTAGAGCGTCACAAAACAGTAGTTTTATGTACATCTTAGTGCATTATTTTTCTGAAAAATTTTAATTTCAAAATTTGGTATTCAAACATATTTTAATATAATGACCATATTAAATAATTCAAATTGATTCTTTGAACTTTAAAAATGAAAACATAACTTACAAGCATATACCATGATGTGCTTGCATAAGTAGACTCCAACTAAAAAAATCATATTCTGTAAAATCTTTTCGAGTAGAACTAGGGTGTTCTTAAGTTCACCAAGCTCCTTGGTGAACTCAAGTCTAAAATCCGTCAAATCGGTTTCAAATAATTAATCCGAACCATTGAAACCTGCCTACCTTATGGGTGATGCATTTATATGTGAAAATTTTAAGCATTCGAATTAATTTAGTATAAATCAAGCAGTCAAAATTAGAAAGTTAATAAATTAATTTTAATGCCACATCAAATTTTTTATTAGATCTTTTTAATCAATTTTCTTTCTTTATTTAATGGGTTTCTTTTTATTTTCTAGGTTGATTCAAAAAAACTGTAACGAAGGAATCGATTGATCATTCGAATGATAAAAAAGTATCCATTTATTCTCCAATAATGCAATCTTCCCGTTGCGTATTGGTACTTATCAGGTATAGAATAGATCTGTTTCTCTTTGTTCTTAGGAACAGAGTTATTTTTTTGCCCTTTTGACTCTATGTAAAATTATTATTTTTTACATGTAGATACATCACTTGTATGATAGGGGGTTTCAACAGTTCGAATTAGTCATTTGAATTCAATTTGATGGATTTTAAACTTGAATTCACCAAAGGACTTGGTGAGCTCAAGAACACCCTAGTTTTACTCAATCTTTTGCCTTTTCATTAGATGATTTCGATGTTGATTTTCAATGATACATTTTATAAACTGTGTTAGAAAAAATCTAATTAAGGAAATATATTTATATATAGTGGATAAAGATTATGACAGCTAATTAATTGCAACAGGTTTGATCCGACCGTTGGATGAAAATAACACTGCTCATCCCAAGAATTCCTATTTTAGAAGGACCTTTATTTCTCATCAGAACCGTTGGATTTAGATTGAACGGTCTATATGAATTATTGACAGCCTACACTCCCATAAGTCATAGCAGCGGATATGGGTGTCATAAATGACCTGCCATCATCTCATCTCGATTCTCATCCCATGAGCAACGCAACTTGGTATTATTTTATGATTTTTTGGGTGGTGATGATATCTTGATATTATCCACCCGCCGCCCGTTGCTCCAGCAACAAAACCCTAACATTTGCTGATGGGTGCTTCACATTTACATTTCTGACCCTGCAAAATTTGACAATATAAACATATGACCATCGGCCACCCCATACCTGGCATTTTTATGTTAAGCCTATTGACGATCTCATTAAAACAAACAATTCATGTACACAGAGACAGAGGTACATGTTAGTGTGACTTTATTATTCTAAATCAACCTTTGATCTAATGGAAAGTCAGGCTTTTTAGACTAGAGGTTAAATATGAATCGAGATCAAGTATAGAAAAATTTTACACTGTGAATGGAATTAATTTGACAATTTCATAGTATTTTTCTACTAAACTATATAAAAATTTACCAATAAATACAAGAAATTTGAAAATAAATGAGGGACAATTATTCCCTGTTTACAGTGTGTGCCTCCCGCCTTTGTTTATATGAGTTTGCAAAAACATGCGTACAAAGAATTATACATTTTTATTTACTCTCATATTCTAGTGGAGGTAATGCATAGTCATAATTTACAAGTATGCTATATGATTTATGAAAGAAAGTTAATTTTCTATTTTTTATTTCAGTAGATGTTGTCTGATAATAAAATTGATAAAACTACAGTCTAATTTAAATATATTTATATGGATTGTCATCTCTACATTCACTAAATATGAAGAAAAACATTTCTCATTCTCAAATACAAATTGAAATTTGCTTATAAAATTAAAATAACTATGAAAAGAATTTCTACTTATTTTATAGAGCATAGATTCATGTCATATTCCAAGCATTTCAAATATATGAACCCATTTACAGAATGTCTGAATAATATAAGATTTTGCAGGGGCTAAAGTGTAATTTCCTTCATAATTATTTATTATTTATTTCTCACCTTAGATCCAAGCAAAGAGTATACCTTTCCTTTTCTATATATAAAGCCCTTTTGAGCCGCCTCTCTTCTATAATTCTCTGTAATCTCTCATTGTTTTCAAATTTTGTTCATATCTATTTCTACTCACAAAGTCTGTTTTTGTTCCCATTTCTAGTCATGATTCTTTATACTTACATGTTGAACATTTTTATTTTGGTAAATTATGTAATTTTGTTTCTCTTAGCTTTAACGTTCAGATTTTTATCAAGTTTGTGCAAAAACTTCCAATCCGGCTGTGACACGTTGATGAACAGCCCGGCCACCTTTTGCACATATTGAATCCTAAAATTGTTGCTTGCTATCTTGATTTAGGCTTTATATATTTCTACATACATGCCTTTTTAAGTAAGCACATACATCTCTTTTCTTTTCTTTTTTACACTTTTTTTGTCATATTATTTTTCCAGCTATCATTCTTATTTTCTTTTTTAAACTTTTTCTGTTTTTTTATTAAAGATAATTTATTTTTGGCGTCAAGTATTTTTCTCTTATTAAAAAGAGAACTTAGCTCTTGGATTCAAACTTCCATAGAAATCTGGATGCATCTCTTAAATTTATTATCAATTTCACAACAAATAATTAAGTGAAGGTATATTAGTGTTGGAATGTACTAATCTCAGAAGATAAACCTATTTAATAATATTATTGGGCTGGGTTATGATTAGAGGTGCAAACGGGTCGGATATTACCCGTCCGAATCCGAATCCGTATCCGAATTTTTGCGGATTCGGATATTCGGATACGGATAGTTGCGGATTCGGATATGGATACGGGTTGAGTTTCGGAATTGGATCCAGATGTTTTAATTTTTCGGATATCCGGATAGGAATATGCTAGCATGATATGCATAGCATAGAACTCTTCCATGCAACGGCTTGGATTTCGAGTTTTCAAAATCCTAATGGTCGATCCGAACCATTCATCTTGTTCTTCATATTAATGTGTTTGGAGACCAAATTTTATATTTTTTGGAATTTTTTTACTATTTCTTTAGATTTATTGAAAATTGCTGTTTTCAGCAAATCTAGACCATAAAAAACAGCGATTTTCAATAAATCTAAAGAAATAGTAAAAAAATTCTAAAAATGTAAAATTTGGTCTCCAAACACATATTAATATGGAGAACAAGATGAACGGTTCGGATCGATCATTAGGATTTTGAAAACTCAAAATCCAAGCCATTGCATGGAGGGGTTCTATGCTATGCATATCATGCTAGCATATTCCATCCAGATATATTAAAATTTGAGAAAAAAAATTGTGTCTATTTATTTTTTGTATTAGAATATCTTTTGTGTTGGTATTTTTAATTAAAGTTATAGTTATGTTGGTGAATTTTAGTTAATCAGATATATATTTTGTAATGATGTAACAAGTTAATTAGATATATATTTTGAATTAGAAATCCAAATTACTATCTGTATTTATATCTGATATATATTTTGAATTTTAGTTAATCAGATATATATTTTCTGTGTCTGTATTTATATCCGAAAATATCCGATTCGTATCTGTATCCGTTTAATATCTTATCCATATCCGGTTACTATCCGATCTGTATCCGAAAAAAAAATACAGATATGAATATGGATTGAGCACTATCCGATCCGTATCCGATCGGTTTGCACCCCTAGTTATGATGGAGGCCCACATGGCAATTTATCAAGGCCTGATTTATTTCAAATCCTAAGTCTTGCTTGATTTTATATTATAACTCAACAAAAATCATATTCCATGTGGAAAATCTGAATGACTGAATCGCTGCTCGCTGGTGTAAACAAAGGTCTCTTCCTATTCCTAATTTTGGTGCTTTCTTAATATTCCTTTAAAATCTAGAAATTCAGATTTATAGCTTTTCTCGTTCAAGAAATCAATAGAAATTCTTTCACTGAAGAAACTTTTAACTATGTGATAGTATTGGAGGCAAATCAGGAATTTATAAATAGAACAAGTTTTTGGTCTATTAGTAAAGGCAATGTTCAAAACACAAAAAAAGTAATTATGTGGATATTAAATAGTTAGATAGTTTGATTTCAAACATGTATTAACAAAAATTGGATCTGAAATTTGATAAGCATGAACAGTGGCATAAAATTTGATGCATAATATATAATTAATGTATTTAGTAATTTTGATGATTTTATCACAATGTTTTGGAGGTTGATTTATGAAACGACAATCGTCAAGTCATTGTCACTAGTTGAAATTGGACATTAGTCATTTGCCCTCTTTAGTTGAAAGTGAATAGAGATTTGAGACCAACTAATTAAATCCTAAAATCCTTTCTCAATTTGCATCCGAGTCGTTTTAAAAAAAATAAATGAATAAGAAAATTATTCCAATAATTTGCAAATCAATGGTCTTCCCTCTCGTAGAAACAAAGCAAATAGATGAAAGTTTAGTCGAGGAACAACCAATCATTCTGTATATTAGATGTAGAAATGAGAAATACTTAGACACCGCAACCAAGGTTTCAAAAAAAAAAAAAAAAAAAAAAAAACAGAGAGAAATAACTAATAAAATAAATGAAGAAAATAAAAGATTAACAAAGAGAGAAGCAAGATAGAGGTAGAAAAATAGCTATGACATGTATATAAGAATGAAACAATATTTGTGATGGTAAAAAGTGATTATCTACGAGGATACACCGACAGAAATAGATATACATCTAAAAAAGTATTTGCTTATTTAAAAAGGCGTAGCTTCTTTCTATTAGTGACAATAGTATCCGTGAGGGTATACTGACAATATCCATCGTGAATATTGTTCCATTCTTGTATAAAGATTTAATTGTTGAATTTTTACGGCATATTGTTGATACTTATTGTGGGTGTTTATTTCTTTCACTGTTGTTTAGATTTGAGAGACGATATATGATATAGTAAACATATTTATTTTTTTAAACTTGGTACTACCAAGTAATTTAAAATATATATAACCAGTTGAAATTAAATATACTACTCCAATAATGTATCACATCACATAGACATCAATTTCCACTACCCCACCAGTGGCAAGATTGTATTCATAGTTCCGGGACAACGCATAACCCTTGGCAAACCTGAAATGGCCGGTACCACCGATCACCACTGACTCTCGTACCGGTTGGTCCATTGGTATTCTCCCATGAACAGTTAGCGAACTCCCCTCATAGGGCCCTTGCTCAAACACGAGATGTAAACTCAAGTCACTAACAGAACCACCTTCCGCCACCCGCACTGCAAATCCCTGTGCCCGGCCGACCTGTTCGGATTCGTGGCTAGGCCCCACAGTCAGAATGTTGTTTAACGCGACCATGTCGCCGAATGTACGTGGCGATGTATCATTGGGCGACCTTTTGGGCATTGTTATGATACGTATAGCGGTTGGTTTTGAGCCCGCGTAGCCTATGTAATCATCATGCATATAGAAATGGAGATGGGTCATATGCTCCTCGATTGCACGCCGGGTTGCCATGGTAGTAACGGCGAAGACCGTAAAAGAGAGAGAGATTAACAGTAGATATGTAGGGGAGGCCATGTTGACAGTGCTTAATTTTTTGGGATATATGAAGCTAGAAGTCATATATACTTCTGTTCCAAATTATTGTACTAGGTTGATTGTGAAACTATTACGGTTCAGTGTTCTTTTATAGTTGATGATATGGGTCCGGATTGGATGTTGTTTCCTTATTGGATTATTTTGGGTTCCGTACCCGTTATATTCTTCCTTAATCCGAGCAAGAAATTTTTAGTAAAATATAACTCCTATTTTGATTCCTCCATTGTTCTACTTATTTTACTAACCATATATGATGAAATATATGGTTAAAATAAACATAGTAAATTTAAGAGTAAGGTTTAGGTGCTAGATAGCATAAAGTCTTTCTTGTTACGGACTCAAAAATTTATCGTATAAATTTCAAACTTTAATCTAAGTAGCTCTGTAAATTAGTTATACAATGAATTTATAGAATACTAATTTTTACTATTTTTTTATGATTTATAAAAGATGGAAAAAATTGACTTAAAAATAAAAGAAAATTGTTAATATTTAAGTTTTTTTTTTGTCGTTTTGCATAAATTATAAAAAATCTAAAAAATCTAAAAATAGTAAAAATTAATATTCTACAAGTTGATTATATAATCAATTTATTGAACTATTTAGATTGAAGTTTGAAGTTTATACGACAGATTTTTGAGACCGTAACATGAAAGACCTTATGCTATCCATAACACCTAAGCCTTACTCTTCACCATATTTGGTTGTAGCCTAAAGGGTAGAATAAGGAGTTTAGGCCTCGTTATTCTACCAAACGTGCCTTAATTGAGCCGGACAAAGATGACATAAGCCAATCTTTAGGCCTGCCTAAATTAAACCACCTCACATGGTGGTTTAATTTTTCTTCCACCTCGTGGCCTAACTTGAATGATTATAATAATATTTTATTTGTATATAATTAATATATTATTATTATTAATTATTATTAATAAATAATTATATGATTATTATGTTATATTGTTAATATATTAAATAATTATTATATAATATTGTAATATATTATAGTTATTATTAATATATTAATATTATGTAATTAGTATCTTATTAATGATATATAACTATATAATTAATATGTTATATTGTTAATATATTAAATAATTATTATAATAATATTATAATATTTTGTAGTTATTATTAATATATTAATATTATATAATTAGTATCTTATTAATAATAATTATTATTAATATCTAATGGGTCTGTCTAAATTGCTGCTGGCAGCATTTCAGCAGAGGTGCTGCAGGGGCTATATTTAGCCGTGTGATGTCCAAACAACAAATCCAAACCGTTTGATGTTTAATATATATTATAATCTACTTGAAGACCAAATTTTACATTTTTTGGAATTTTTTTACTATATATTAAGCTGGTTTGAAAACCGCTGATTTCAGGAAATTTCTGCAGCATTGAAATCAGCGGTTTTCAAACCAGCTTAATATATAGTAAACAAATTCCAAAAAATATAAAAATTGGTCTCCAAGTAGATTATAATATAGATTAAACATCTAACGGTTTGGATTTATTGTTTGGACATCACAAAATAAAATAAAAACAGTAGCAGCACTGCTGGAAGCAAATTAGCCACAGCCATATCTAATTATATAATTAGTATCCTATATTGTTAATATATTAAATAATTATTACAATAATATTATAATATATTAATATTATATAATTAATATTTTCTTATTCATAATTATTATTAATATGTAATTATATAATTAATATGTTATATTGTTAATATATTAAATAATTATTATAATAATATTATAATATATTAGAGTTGTTATTAATATATTAATATTATATAATTAGTATCTTATTATTAATAATTATTATTAATTTACAGTTATATAATTAATAATTAATATTGTTAATATAGTAAATCATTGTTATAATAATATTATAATATATTATAGTTGTTATTGATATATTAATATTATATAATTAGTATCTTATTGTTAATAATTATTATTAATATATAATTATATAATTAATATTTTATATTGTCAATATATTAGATAATTATTTTAATAAGATTATATAATTAGTATCTTTTTATTAATAATTATTATTGATTTATAATTATATAATTAGTATTTTATTATTAATAATTATTATTATTTTATAATTAATATATTATATTATTAATATATTAAATAAATTTTATAATGATATATAATATATTACAGTTATTATTAATATATTAATATTATATAATTATTATCTTATTATAAATAATTAACCAATTTAGACTTTCAAAACTTTAGTTCTCTACCAACTCTAACCAAACAAAGAATAGTTTAAGGTATGATTTAACTTTAGGTCTCAACAAAACATGAATAATTTAGGTCTCCTTAGCTTTAGGCCACAACCAAACATGGGGTAAAGGTGCGTTTGGATGAAACAAAGAATACCTCATAATAGCTCACTAACCCTAAATTCAAAATAGCTGCTAACCAAACATTTCATAGGAATAGCGGAATAGCAGCTAACCTGAGCTATTCCTTGTGTTAAGATTAGTGTTTTTTTCACCCAAACATGAAATGATGAGAATAGCTCGCTAGGAATAACAGCTATTCCTAGCACTAAGTAATTATACCCACACAAAAGTACCTGATAATAGAAAAATCTTTACAAGCTTTTACATATATACAGTAGTGTATACTAATTATAAATTGAAAAATTCAACAAATTAATTACATATTCCATATTGTGTAAAGCTACACAAATTACATATATATTGAGTAAAGATAACGTGACAATATAGAATTTGTTAGTTATAATCGAATATAATATTGGGACATGGGAGGAAGTCTAGTCAATCTAAATACACACTTGTTAATTCGAACAGTTCGAGAACAACACAATTATACTATTTTGGTGATGATTGAAATAGCAAAAGAAGGAACTCTCGAGAACATTACTACTTATATTACTCTTAAAATCACTATTTTTTCTCTTTGTTCTCATCTACTAATACTAATTGCTCTATTCTTACACTAATTTTTACACAATTCAAATGTAGTATATCAAAAACTAAGAAGAAATTAAGTGTCTCAAAAACCTACTGAAGATTTAAATCAAATAAGTGTGTCTATATCGAATCGAAAAATTAAGTTGATGTAATCTACAGTATATTTAGATGAATTATTTATCTATCACATGGTATTATTTATCATCAAGGTCGACAGTTTGGTTGGTATTATTTATCATCCAGGTACGCTGTTTGGTTGGTATTATTTATCATCCAGGTCACTGTTTTGTATCTATGCACATTTATCACTTCCCACAAAGAGCTGCCGACACTTGAATTCAGATAAGGTGCGGTACTATTTGATAGTAAGATCCTAACCCGGTTAACTTTTTAAGTTGTATACGAATTTTGACAATATAAACCTATATATACCCATACCATACCATGGCATTTTTTATGTTAAACCTATACACAATCTCATTAAAACAAAAAAATTCAAGTACATTAAAAACACCTGTTGTTAATTATTAATACTTTATGACTTTAAAATTAACCTTTAATTTTATCATAAAAGAGTATATTTTATGTGTGTGAGATCGCTAAGCACGCATACAAAGGAATTAAACATTTTTATTTACTCACACGTTATAGGCACAGTCACAATTTACAAGTATGCTATATGATTTATGAAGGATTTTTTTTTTTAATCATTTCAGTGGATGTTGATGTTGGAATCTTAAAGGTCAAATAATTACATCTTATCTAGAAATTAAATAATTATATCTCATCAAGAGATCAAACACTTATATTCAGGAGAAGGAAAAACAGTTCATCACTTTAATCTATGAACCGTCACATGCCAAAGCTAACCAAATTATAAAACAAAAGTGCGAAATACAATGTATATATATATAAGTCTAGTCATATCTTTGCCTTGATGTATTAAGTTGAGGTATTCAAACACTCTAATAAATCAAATTGTTTTATTTCTTACTATGAATTTAAAATTAATAGGTAATCCATGCAAGTTCTATCGGGCAACCAATTTAAGTCTAGTCATTGCTACAGATCTCAGGCTATAAAATCTTTGTATTAAGTTGAGGCTACAAATGTTGCATCGTTGAATTTCATACAAAAAATTGGCTGTATTTTGCAAGTCCTATACTGTAGTGCATGTGCGCAACTCAAGTTGCTTTGTTTATTTTGTGTTTTAAATTAGGGGGAATTTCACGTATACCCTTCAAAAACTTCAAAATTATGTATTTCCCTCTCTAAAATTTGAAATTACATATTCCTCCTCTAAACTTCAAAAACTCACATATTTACTCATTTTATTGTCTTTTATATTAAAACACATTCTAAATTTATAAAATACCTATTTTACCCTTTTATTAAAAAGCATAAAACACCCATCTGACTCCAAGGTTCCTCTACCATCTGAATTGCTTTAAGATCCGTGCGCGCTAGATCAGCACGAATCTTGAAGCGAACAAACACTGAAATTGATGCAATGTACACTGATCTTAATGAGATGCACACATCAAAATTGCTTTGAGATTCGTGCGGGCTAGATTAGCACGAATCTTGAAGAGAACACGCAATAATCGTATTGCAATACGTATGGATCGGACGGTAGAAAAATCCTTCAGATTCAAATTTGAGTTCGATGGAGTATTTTATACTTTTAATGAAGGGTAAAATAGGTATTTTATATATTTAGAATGAGTTTTAATATAAAAAACAATGAAATGGATAAATATGTGAGTTTTTGAACTTTAGAGGGGGAAATACGTAATTTTCAAATTTAGATGGGGAAATACATAATTTTGAAATTTTTGAGGGGTATACGTGAAATTCCCCCTTTAAATTACTCCTTATTTAATACAGGTTCATAATCAAGAAATACAGTTCGGTGAAAAAGAGTACCGAAGAGGCACCAGTAACAGCTTGCACTGGCGCTTTTGCTTAATATCAAGGTATCGTGGGACTTGGCTTCAGAGTTTTAAGTTTGGGTCAAATGCTTAGACCAAATCTAGAGCATTCCTTCAGAATTTTTTTTCTGTTGCATCTCAATAAAACGATACCATCTGTTGACATTTTTGAACATTTTGTTGATCGATTTTGGTTTGTGCACTGTGTGCTTGTAGTCTTGTATTTTTATTTGTCAATTATTTGGTACGTATCAATTAAATTGCTTGTGAATCGTATGATATTTGATGTTAAATGCTTGTGAATATTACGTTTCGTACCAATTAAGGCTGGAGAAAAATATATGAATAGAATGTGTTTAATATTATATTTATTTGATACATTTCGTATCAATTGGGAAAAAGAAAAAAATAATAACCTTCTGCGACCGATTTGGAACCCTTCTGCGACCATCCAGTTGGTCTTTGATAGGTCTCTAGCCACATCAACGTGTTGCATCCGTAACGGATCTAGTCGGTCGCTAAAGGGGTCATCTGCGACCGGTGACATCAGTGGGGCTGTCATCAGTGACGGAGCAACTGCAACCGGGTCATCTGCGACCCATTTTGGTCATCTGCGACCGGCGCTTCACCCATCTGCGACTCATTTGATGGGTCACAGAAGGGTATTTCTGCTGTAGTGTTTTGAGACTGTAACATGAAAGTGTTGAGGAATCATAAAAAACCAAACAATTACGCCTTATATAGAGATCAGACAATTACATCTCATCTAGGGATGAAACACTTACACTCCGGGGAAGGAGAAACAGTTCTCCACCTTAACCTAAGGACCGTCATATGCCAAAAATACCCAAAACATAAATCATAAGTGTAGAACATAATACTTGATTCCATGTCGTTTGTCATGGAATAACCAAAACCTTGAAGAGTAAGCCGTCTCCGTGAACACGAGACAAGTCTTCAATGGCAAGAAGTTATTCTTGCATTTTGTCGTTGGATCGAGGAATAAGTACTTCCAAGACAGTAAGGTGTGGCCCTTGAGAAATTCTCTCCATACTTCCGAATTGATTTCTCTTTTCTATTCTTTGATGGTAGAAGAAGAAGAGAAGACGGACATAACTGTATTTTTCTTAAGAGAAAAACATATGTTCAATTTCTATATTTTTCTTAGTTACCTTGTGCCTTGGGGATCAATCCTTATATATAATAACCTTTATGGTTATTTGCCAAATTGAAAAAGGTATTTTGTGTTGTGCATCAAAAACCGTGCTGGCGCATCAAAAGCTGTGTGACTGCATTGATATCCGTGCAAACAACACAATCCTCCATAAAGGCAGATTTCTAACCTCTGAAAATGTACTTTTCTAAATTGCAAATTTCTAAATCAGTTCATCAATGATTTGATCTTTGCCTAAATTATTATACACATTTATAAACCCACATCCTAATGAATATATTAATTGTCTATTACCTTATTTAATCATTTTAATTGACAATCATATATGACAGTAAACAATCCATAATTAGATTACATATAGGCTCAATATTGGCATTAAATCAAATGAGGTTAGCAATAAATCCAACAGAAAGATCTTATGCTATATCCATAGCACCTAATTAAGGTTGTGCTCCACAAACGCAGTGCTCAGAGGAAGAAAGAGCTCGAGCGCTGTTCCCTTTGCTACAGTAAATCATACACCCCGATTTGGAGGTTACGAATTTTGAAACTTTACACAGTGGCTTACTCTCGCTACAGTAGCGCGTTCCTCTCCTTTCCTCTTTGATTACCTTTCTCTGGGGATGAGTCGCGATGTGGACAACCCGCTATCTTGTCCTCTTCCCCTTCGTTTCCGTTTCTTTTCTTTAATGAAGGGATCTCTAACCCCATCTGGAGCACGGCCTAAGTCTAACTCTTTAAGTAATTATCCACACAAATATACAGTGAATCCGAATTCGGATAAGGGGACACAAGTCACACAACTCAACATCTGCAACTGGTAACCACTAACCAGTGATATTGATGCTATTCCCATTCAGAGTTTAGCACCAATTGAGAAGCTTAGACGTATTTGATGAGACCAATCAGTTGATATCAAAAACATTTATGGTTGTTACTTTTAGTCAATGTAAATGAAAGCCTCAGGCTTACTTTTCTGGTATGGTACCACAGCTAGGTACCAATTTTTTGGGGAATAATTTCATATATACCACTAAAAATTTGTAAAATTACATATTTACCACTCCAAATTCTATAATTAAGTACTTCCCATCCGAAATTCTAATAACTCACATATTTACCCAATACAACTTAAATATATATTAAATATACTCAAAACTTAAAGTAATTATATTTAAGATTTAAAAACTACAATTAATCAAGGATTAACTAAGTTGAACTCATTTTAATTGATTGAAAAATAGGTTTATCATGTAATTAATTGAAAAAAAAATGAAAATGTGAAGGATGACATATTCAATCTAGGATGAACTTAAGCAGCTTTCAATATTGGCTAACATTTACTTATAACACAAAGCTTGCATAGTAATATGAACAATGAAGCACCAATTTTTTAACTAATTTTACAGATAGCTTGCCTTATGATAATTACAATTTACAAAGCATCAAAAATAAAACAGCTATATTCATATAAATACATAATGTTGTAGTTCCTTTCAGATTTTGCTGAAAATAAGCCAAAAAAAGGATCCTTCCTACTCAGCTCTTTTGTTTATGTACCAACCAAAAACACTAAAATCAGAAGAAGAAGTAGAAAAATATTTATATTTGAACTTGAAAAAAAAAAAAAAAAATTGTACCTATAACATTACTGGTTATCAACTAACTGTTTGAAAACAAATAGCAACATCATGATTAGAACAGCTTGCACCTGAAATTTTGATTTTTAGGACAAAACTAGATTCAGACAAATCTGGACCAATACAAAATTCAAAATGTGTGATGTTGCAATACTCTTATGCAGTACCAGTATACTGTACCAATACAAAATTCAAAATGTATATCCACCATTTTGTTTGTTATAACTTTAAAGTGAGTATCCACAATCCATATTTGTGGATTCTATAGAATATATACAGGTTGCATTCAGATTCCAAGCAAATAAAAAAAAATTCATGTTATTTCGTTAAATTTACGAAACTTTTATTTGTTTTTAAAATGTTCAGCATTTTGCAAGTTTATAAAAAAATACAGTTTCTAAAAAACATGATTAAACTTACAATTAAAACTAGTTAGAATCTTTTGATCTCCAAATGTTAAAATTCTTTAGAGAAATATCGCTATAAATGACTACTAAATTGTGATTCAACTGATGAAGCTATTAAATGAAATAAATTATTTTTTAAATCATAATATTTTGATATATTATCAATGTTATGATCAGTAAAGTAGTTTCGAATTAACATAAAATCATAAATTTTAGACCTCACAAATGTCAAGTTGTAAATTGAAAACTGTACATGTACAGAAGAAGCTCATGGCCAAACAAAGTTGATGCTACTGGTGAGACAGTGATATATATATATATATATAGAGAGAGAGAGAGACAGGCTAATATGCTTTCGGCAGCATTTCGGCCGAAGTACTGCCACCCCATTTTTTATTTTTCAAAATCCAAATGGTCGATCCGAACCGTTCATCTTGTTCTCTATATTAATATCTACTTGGAGACCAAATTTTACATTTTTTGGAGAACACATATTAATATGGAGAACAAGATGAATGGTTCGGATTGACCGTTAAGATTTTGAAAAGTCGAATATTGAGCTGTTGCACGAAGGCCCTCTATGCTACACGTAGCATGCTAGCATATTCCTCTATATATATATATATATAGACAGGCTAATACACTTTCGGCAACACTTCGGCCGAAGTGCTGCCACCCCATTTTCGATTTTTCAAAATCCAAATGATCGATCCGAACTGTTCATCTTGTTCTCCATATTAATATCTGCTTGGAGACCAAATTTTACATTTTTTGGAATTTTTTTGCTATTTATTAAGCCACTTTGAAAATCGCTGATCCAACGGTGGCTTGCCAAACAGTAAAATCAGGGGTTCACCGTTGGATCAGCGATTTTCAAAGTGGCTTAATAAATAGCAAAAAAATTCCAAAAAATGTAAAATTTGGTCTCCAAGCAGATATTAATATGGAGAACAAGATGAACAGTTCGGATCGATCATTTGGATTTTGAAAAATCAAAAATGGGGTGGCAGCACTTCGGCCGAAGTGCTGCCGAAAGTGTATTAGCCTGTCTATATATATATATATAGAGGAATATGCTAGCATGCTACATGTAGCATAGAGGGCCTCCGTGCAACAGCTCAATATTCGACTTTTCAAAATCTTAACGGTCAATCCGAACCATTCATCTTGTTCTCCATATTAATATGTGTTTGGAGACCAAATTTTACATTTTTTGGAATTTTTTTACTATTTTTTTAGATTTATTGAAAATCGCTGTTTTTAGCAAATATGGGCCATAAAAAAATAGCGATTTTCAATAAATCTAAAAAAATTGTAAAAAAATTCCAAAAAATGTAAACTTTGGTCTCCAAGCACATATTAATATGGAGAACAAGATGAACGGTTTGGATCGATTGTTAGGATTTTGAAAAGCCAATATTGAGCTGTTGCACGGAGGGGAGCTATTTATTGAATATCGTTATTTTTTATAGTCCAGATTTGTCTGAAAAACAACAATTTTCAATAAATCTAAAAAATTAGTAAAAAATTTTCAAAAAATGTAAAATTTGATCTCCAAACACATATTAATATGGAGAACAAGATGAATGGTTCGGATCGACCGTTTGGATTTTGAAAAGTCGAATATTGAGCCGTAGCATGGGAGACCTCTATACAACTCATAGCATATTAGTCAAATCCTATATAGGACTTGGCTACGGTGCTATGGGTTGCATAGAGGCCTCCCGTGCTACAGCTCCATATTGGACTTTTCAAAATCCAAACGGTCGATCCGAACCGTTCATCTTGTTCTCCATATTAATATGTGTTTGGAGATCAAATTTTACATTTTTTGAAAAAAAATTATTATTTTTTAGATTTATTGAAAATCACTGTTTTTCAGACAAATCTGGACCATAAAAAAATATTTTGTCAGAAAAAAATAGTAAGTGATAGAAAATATTCTTACCTATTTCTAAAATTTGACAAATTTTAACTTCAAAATAATCCTTCTGTAAGGAAAAAAATATTTTTAGAAATATATTAAATATTTTGTCTAGAAGGAGATATATAAATCATGGCTGTGGCTAATTTGCTGCCAGCAGCATTTCTGCCAGCGGTGCTGCCGCCCATTTTTCTGTTTTTTGATGTGCAAATAACAAATCCAAACCGTTAGATTTTTAATCTATATTATAATTTACTTGGAGACCAAATTTTACATTTTTTTGAATTTTTTTACTATATATTAAGCTGGTTTGAAAACCGCTGATTTCAGGAAATTTCTGCAGCATTGAAATCAGCGGTTTTCAAACCAGCTTAATATATAGTAAACAAATTCCAAAAAATATAAAAATTGGTCTCCAAGTAGATTATAATATAGATTAAACATCTAACGGTTTGGATTTATTGTTTGGACATCACAAAATAAAATAAAAACAGTAGCAGCACTGCTGGCAGCAAATTAGCCACAGCCATATCTAATTATATAATTAGTATCCTATATTGTTAATATATTAAATAATTATTACAATAATATTATAATATATTAATATTATATAATTAATATTTTCTTATTCATAATTATTATTAATATGTAATTATATAATTAATATGTTATATTGTTAATATATTAAATAATTATTATAATAATATTATAATATATTAGAGTTGTTATTAATATATTAATATTATATAATTAGTATCTTATTATTAATAATTATTATTAATTTACAGTTATATAATTAATAATTAATATTGTTAATATAGTAAATCATTGTTATAATAATATTATAATATATTATAGTTGTTATTGATATATTAATATTATATAATTAGTATCTTATTGTTAATAATTATTATTAATATATAATTATATAATTAATATTTTATATTGTCAATATATTAGATAATTATTTTAATAAGATTATATAATTAGTATCTTTTTATTAATAATTATTATTGATTTATAATTATATAATTAGTATTTTATTATTAATAATTATTATTATTTTATAATTAATATATTATATTATTAATATATTAAATAAATTTTATAATAATATATAATATATTACAGTTATTATTAATATATTAATATTATATAATTATTATCTTATTATAAATAATTAACCAATTTAGACTTTCAAAACTTTAGTTCTCTACCAACTCTAACCAAACAAAGAATAGTTTAAGGTATGATTTAACTTTAGGTCTCAACAAAACATGAATAATTTAGGTCTCCTTAGCTTTAGGCCACAACCAAACATGGGGTAAAGGTGCGTTTGGATGAAACAAAGAATACCTCATAATAGCTCACTAACCCTAAATTCAAAATAGCTGCTAACCAAACATTTCATAGGAATAGCAGAATAGCAGCTAACCTGAGCTATTCCTTGTGTTAAGATTAGTGTTTTTTTCACCCAAACATGAAATGATGAGAATAGCTCGCTAGGAATAACAGCTATTCCTAGCACTAAGTAATTATACCCACACAAAAGTACCTGATAATAGAAAAATCTTTACAAGCTTTTACATATATACAGTAGTGTATACTAATTATAAATTGAAAAATTCAACAAATTAATTACATATTCCATATTGTGTAAAGCTACACAAATTACATATATATTGAGTAAAGATAACGTGACAATATAAAATTTGTTAGTTATAATCGAATATAATATTGGGACATGGGAGGAAGTCTAGTCAATCTAAATACACACTTGTTAATTCGAACAGTTCGAGAACAACACAATTATACTATTTTGGTGATGATTGAAATAGCAAAAGAAGGAACTCTCGAGAACATTACTACTTATATTACTCTTAAAATCACTATTTTTTCTCTTTGTTCTCATCTACTAATACTAATTGCTCTATTCTTACACTAATTTTTACACAATTCAAATGTAGTATATCAAAAACTAAGAAGAAATTAAGTGTCTCAAAAACCTACTGAAGATTTAAATCAAATAAGTGTGTCTATATCGAATCGAAAAATTAAGTTGATGTAATCTACAGTATATTTAGATGAATTATTTATCTATCACATGGTATTATTTATCATCAAGGTCGACAGTTTGGTTGGTATTATTTATCATCCAGGTACGCTGTTTGGTTGGTATTATTTATCATCCAGGTCACTGTTTTGTATCTATGCACATTTATCACTTCCAAGTTCCAACAAAGAGCTGCCGACGCTTGAATTCAGACAATTAGGTGCGGTACTATTTGATAGTAGATCCTAACCCGGTTAACTTTTTAAGTTTGTATATGAATTTGACAATATAAACCTATATATACCTAGTGTGGGTAAAATGGTACGGCGGAGCTGGCTCTGTCACGGAACGGCACGGCACGTGTTATTGTTCCGTGCCGTGATCACCCTTTAACATTTTGATCACGGCACGACACGTAATCACGCGAGTCACGTATAATTAGGACCGTTATGTCTTAATCAAATAGTGAATCAGGAATAAACTAACTTAAATTATGAAAAATAGTTAAACGTGAGAAACGTGACCGGTTATGTTTCAACACAGCACGTGAATAGTCACGGCGTGACTCGCGTGCCATGACCACCCCTTGACATTTTCTTGTTTACATTATATACACATATTTTCAGAAAGCTTCAAGAAAAATGAAAAATAAATTCTTACATCAAATAATCAAACAAATTCATATGCAAACTAATTCAATAATTTACAAATCATATCCTTCTAGTTAATTATCTACCCAAACTTGAAATTTCATATAAATCTTCAGCACTAGTATCACTGACACCAGCATAGCAGGACGACTAGTAATTAATATCCTCTAATACTTCTTTGTTGATTATTTGAACAAATAGCAAACTCTATCTTAAGGCAAAAATTGAGCATTCCAAGTCTTCTAATTTGTACCTAATACATTAGTTCAAGAGTAAACAGTACAAATATTATGAGGCTATCCATCCTCTTATAATGAATTTAGATGCGGAAGTGTCTCCCAAGTAACAATTTCAAAGCCCAGTACTCGAGTTCTTCAATTACTAAAAGAAACTCCTTCAAATTAAGTCGTCACAACTTGTGGCTCTGACGAGTCATAAGCGACATGTGTACCCTACAAAATAATTGAAAAGGGAAGTAGACATATATGCTTTAAGATAAGGAGACATGAAAATTCAAAGTACTTTTTTTCTTGTGTTAGTGTGCATTTATGCTCAACAATCAGCATATGGAAGGTTTTGAGCAATCCAGGAAAAGATATAAATATATTAATTTGTATGCATATTCACAAGAACAAATGGTCCACAGTTCAGTTGGTTGATTGCTCGATTACACAAAATCCTGATTGCATTTAGCAATTTCTATTCACAAGAAATAGTCACATACATACCAAATAAGTCTGAGGCAGCATATGGAATAGTCACAATTATTTTTCACCACCGAATCTGTCATCGACTGAACACTGGCACATATTATGTTCATTACACCTTCTTCTTTTCTTTTTTTGCTTTTTTTTTTAGAACCGGACAGAAGCTGCCAAGTTTACATTTTACAGAAATTAAAAACCATAATAAATAACAGCTACTACTACTTCCTTTAATTAAAACCCGCTAGCCCATTAGCATTCGACACATGCATCCACACCTTAGAGAAATTATCTGCATCTTCCCTCCATCCAGGAGTCATTCCATACTTGAATAACTAGTTACTCCTTATTCAAGTATATGGTTACAAAATTAATAATTTAATATCCAATCTGGATCCGAACCGGAACCGATACTGTAATGGGTAGGATATGGATTTCATTTAATTATCCGATCCACAACCGAACTTGACCCGATACCCGTATAAATACCCGATAAAACATATATTAATAACTATTAATATATAAAAATACAACTTTGCATATTAATTTTTGCATAAGTTGTGGTGAGCTCAGTACTTTTTTGAATGTGAGAAAATAGAATGCAGTGATATATTCGCTATGTCTATACACAGATGGATACCAAATTTATTCATTTCATAACAGCCGCATTAATCTTTTAAATAAAATTTATTACTATGGATACATCATTCAATATTTGCCTTGATATCATCTGCATAATAATGGAAATTTATTGCTCTTATTGATATGTCATTTCTACAAATTATTAGTAATCCATTAATAGATTTTTTGAACCATAGAAAAAGAAATCGTCATCTCTAATATTTTACTTTTAAAATATTATATTTTTTTCTTCAATATTTTTTTTTCAAAAGTTATTTTATCTCCATCCTCCTGATTTTTTTGTGACATATACCCGCTCCGGATTCGGAATCGCCCCGTATCCGAACTGGACCCGATAATCTATAAACAAGTTATGGGTATATATCTACCTAGAACCAAAAGACTGGACCCAAAATATATACGGGTAGATAGGTATCCGGATCCGAACCCAACCCGAATTGAAACAAATAAGTGTATGAATCGAAATTTGAACCCGGACACTTTTAGAATACAGGTCCAAATATAATAGTATTCGGACCCGATCCGACCCAATAGCACCTCTATAATCGAACCTACTCCCATTCCCTGATTCATAATTTCCAGTCGCCATGTGATGTATTTTTGCGGAAGACTTTAATGTGCATACTGTGTGACTGTGAAGTATGCCTGTAAAACGTGGAAATTGTGAAGTATGTTTAATTAGTAAATAAAACATGTATGAATCATGAATGTACTATTTTCTTTGAATAAAATAATGAGCTTGCATTTATTGCCAGATTGTCACTTGAGCATCTATATATATTATTAAATTTGAAGTGAAAGAAAATTATGTATGTTATTGAATAAATTAACTGTTAAATCTTTTTAAAAGCTTTATTAAGACTTGCTAATAATTATTAATAATTTCTAAAATACTAATAAGACTTTGATAAACACTATTAAGACTTACAATGTGAGGTATAAAGTCTTGGAAAAGAACAAAAAAACAGCAACACAAATAGATACCTGTGTTTCTAAAAGCACTATAATAATTGTTAAAATAACTATTAAGATTGTCTAAAACACTATTAAGAATTTGAGAAGCACTATTAAGAATTGGGAAAAAAAAAAAAAGACAGACACAAATGGATACATCTAATTTAATAGTGAAAATAACTATAAAAATGTCTAAAACATTATTAAGAATTTGAAAAGCACTATTAAAATTGAGGGAAAAAGACTGCGACACAAATGGATACTTGTCTTTCTAAAAACACTATTAAAAATTGTTAAAATAACTATTAAGACCGTTTAAAACAATATTAAGAATTGGAAGAGAAAAAAAACAATGACACAACTATAATTTATAATTTAAAAGTATTTCAATGTGGATCTCATTTGAAAGAGAAAATTAAATAGACAACATTTATATTTTTAGATTCAAAAAATATCTCACAAATTGTTTGGAAAAATAGACTAGAATGATTGAAAGAAAAATAGATGAAATGAATATTTTCTTTTTTGACTTGAAGACAAACCAAAAGCTGATGAAATGAAAAAATAGTTATTACTGTTGAGACTTGTTAGATGAAATATTAAGAATGACTAAATCATTATTAAGAATTTTGTAAAATACTATTAAAATTGGGATACTATTAAGAAATTTTTCATTAGGGGTCGTTTGGTTCGTGCTTTTAGATGATGATTCCATGGCATGGTAATTTTCTGGAATGCGATTACTCCGTTTGACAATATTGGAAAGGGAATAGCGACGGTAATTAGGAATTCCTAGCTATTTCAATTACCAGATTTGTGGTTATTGCGATAGCCAAAAAAATTACGGAATTTTTTCATTCCCGATCGACGGGACTCAAACGAAGCGTGCAATTTTTATTTTTCATTCCGTCTTCCATCTCTTTCTCCAAAGGTCTGTTCTCTCTCCATGCTACCCGTCGCCACCCTCGTTCTCCCCATTTCTCTGCCTTTCTTCTCTCCTCTCCATGCAACCCGTCACCTCCTTCGCACCTCTCTCATACTAGTTGGCACAAGCGCACGTGTAGAGTGATCTCTTGAATATTTTGTAATGCTATGTAATGATTTTTTATATTGTAAAATTATTGTATTGGATATCTTTATTCAGTACATTTAACATTTATTGTCTATAAATACTAGATTTTACAAAATATGTGATAATTATAGTCAGGACACACTGGCACCAAACTCACCGGAAAGGTACTGTACTGCTAGTTAAACAAAGTCACTTTAATTTTCAATTTAATGTAGAACCAATTGGTAGTTAATTTGAGTGACTACTGGTAGTATCGAATCAGATGAAGCATCAGAATTGATTCAATTTCTTATAATTCAAGTGCAGTTATGTTTATATTTGAGGGTATTTTTGAAAATGTACGACAAATGATCAAAAATCAAAAAAATTAGTTGATAATTTAAAAGTGAAGACATATTTTGATAGTCATTGCAATTGTCATTTGCGAATCAAACATGATAATAACACATACTATAGAATAGTGAAGTGATAATCATGCACTAACCAAACATGATAATAACACATTCTCTATAATAGTATTACTTGGCATTACATCTCCTGAAATAGTCTATAGAGCAAACCAAACGCTCCCTTAATCTGATCAAAGTTATCTAGGTGTTAAAGTTTTTTCGTCTTAAATAGATCGCCTCCTAATTGTCATTCTGTATTGCCAGAGCAGTTAGAGGAGATCGCATAGGAACAGTAACGCTCACATAGATGGTGTTTACTAAACCAGACCCATCGCATACGACGACGAAGGCGGTGACCATAAGCCAAGTCCAGACTGGGCTCGCATTGAGCGAGGCCCTATCAGACCTTGTTGGGCCTAATCGTTCCCGGATCATAGACTTTGCGCAATTGATCTCGAGTTGGTCCCGTAAAAAGATTTGAATCCCAGTATATGTGGAGGCCTTTAATACATGGCGCTATGCCACTATCAATTAATCATGAGTTAGGCTAATATGACACTAGTGTTATATCAAACTAAATAACACCACATCTTAAACTCTTAGATCTGCTTTAAGATTCGTAATAACTGCTTTTACTATTCAAACATTTTATTTTGTATGAATCTTAAAGCAAATCTAATAGTTTAAGATGTGGTGTTATTTAGTTTGATATAACACTAGTGTCATATTAGCCTAACTCGTTAGTCATGTTCCAAACATTAGCTACAGAAACCTTATCATTTTTTTTGCATACAACTAACCGCCAAAAATATAATACTTTGGCGCCGGACAGCCGGTAATCGGAAATGTGATACTATGGAACCGGTAATCGGAAAACCACCAAGCAATCTCTTGTTTCTCATACATTCCTTTACCAGAAAAAGATCATTGCTCCTCATCTCTCCTACTACCATACTCTTCAAATCCTATGCCGAGATCTGCGCTACCCTTCTCCGGCAATGCACCACCTCTTCTCTCCCCCAACTTGGCCGCTCTCTCCATGGCCACGTCATCCATTCAGGCCTCCTCTCTGACTTCTCTGTCTCCACTAAACTCCTCACTTTTTATTCCTCTCTAAATCTCTCACTCGACCGTGATCGCCTTTTCCAGGAATCGGTTGGAAAGCGTGACAGTGTTTTCATTCCTTTTTCTCACAATTTTATGATTTCACAGTTGGTGAGGAGCGGTGATATTGATGGTGCATGTAAGGTGTTTGATGAAATGCCTGAAAGGAGTCCAATCTCTTGGACTGCGATGATTGATGGTCTTATGAAATGTAGTCGTGTGAGAGAGGCCATAAGGCTGTACCGCACCTGCCCATTTCGTACAGTTTGTTCTTCAACTGCTATTATTAGTGGGTTTGTCTCTAATGAGTTGTACAAAGAGGCTTTAGGCTTTTTTTGTGAATTGGTGGCTTCTGCGCTCTTACTGAATAATGTCACCTTCACCTGTGTCATTAAAGCATGTACTGAAAGTGGTAGATTTGATTTTGCCCAAAGCATTTTAGGGTTAGTTGTCAAGACAAATTTCGAAAACAATGTATCTGTTTGCAATTCACTGATCACTTTATTTCTCAGAATAGGTGACTTCAGTTTAGCTAAGAGAGTGTTCAATGAAATGCCTGAGAGGGATGTCATTTCATGGACTGCTGCACTAGATGTGTATACCAGAATGGGACAGTTAGAAAATGCACGAGAACTGTTTGAACAAATGCCTGAGAGAAATGAGGTCTCTTGGAGCACTATGATTTCTCGGTATGACCAAAGTGGCAATCCTGTTGAAGCACTGAGGCTCTTTAAAACTATGTTGCTTAATGAGGTCATGCCCAATTTATCATGTCTCTCCAGTGTTCTTAGTTCATGTACTACTCTTTCTGACTTCACACTCGGGTGTGGGGTCCATTGTCATGCACTCAAATCTGGACTTCATGACAATGTCTTTGTTGGGAGTTCTGTAATTGATATGTATTGCAAGTGTGGAAAATCAGACTATGGTCGTCAGGTATTTGACTCACTTTCTATAAAGAGTGTTGTTTGTTGGAATTGCATGGTGGCTGGTTACTGCTCCGACCAGAAAATCAAAGAAGCAGAGAAATTGTTTGATAAAATGCCTACAAGAAATGTTGCCTCATGGAATGCCATTATCTCTGGATACACTCAAAATGAACTCTTTTTGAATGCTCTCCAGTCTTTCTATAAAATGCTTGAATTGGGACAAGGACCTAATTATATGACATTTTCAACTGTTGTCTTTGCCTGTGCAAGTATCCCTTCTTTAGAAATGGGAAGAAGTATTCATGCGAAGGTTATCAAGCTCCCCGTACACAGTGATGTTTTCCTGGGATCTGCACTTGCTAACATGTATGAAAAATCAGGAGATATACATAGTTGTAATAAGGTATTTGCAAGAATTCCACTGGAAAATCCAAGGTTTCCTAAAGCCTACTTGAGAAAATGAGACATGGAGGAGGTGATATTACACTAAAGGGGAAATCATTTTTGTCCATTTTATTTGCCTAAACTCACTCTGGCATGATTGAAAAAATCGTATTTTGTATCGAATAATGAGTGAATATACATGCACGGTGCCGGTGGGCCATCTTGTAAGTGTAAGTCAATTCAGCCTGGTGGAAATTCTCAGGCTGCCTTGTTGGGTGCGTTTAGTTTTTACTAGAATGAGGAGATAGTGGAGAGGGCTGCTGAGCAGCTCCCAGAACTGTGCGGTGCTCTCGGGGACTCAGCTGATTCTGTTTTGTTGTCTAATGTGCATGCACATTGTAAGAGATGAGAGAAAAAAAGGATATAAGATAAGGAAAATCAGAGGTTAATAGTCGATCCACATAACAAATGAATCTTATTTCATTGTCATCTGTCGAAGGGATTTTGAAGTGTTGTGTTGCTCGTTTATAGCTGTTTTCTCTGTGGTTATCTCAGGTTACTTTGTAGCTCAAAGATTGATGTTGGTTTGATTGTTGATGCTAATGTAATGTTTTGTCATATATTATGGTCCAGTCATGTAGGATAGAGAAGTTTGTGCAGTTACTTGAACTATCAGACTATGATTAACATAATATTGTAAATCTTTTTGAAAATTTTTGAATGTCAAGTTGATAACACTTGCTATTATACTATCAATATGTTAAGCTGTACCGATGAAATTAGAAAACAGCATACATGTTTGGACATTCATCTTAAAAATAAATGGCTGAAATAAGCATAGATAAAGTTTATCATTCAAGGTTTATACATATTTGCCCGCCAAAAAAAATCCTCTAGCAGCAAAATTTTGGTAGTGTTTTTCTCTTTGCTTTTTCCCCCTTTTCAAATAACAGTAGTAATTGCCATGGAAACAAACCATTGGTTGGAATCAAGCCAAGAAAAATATTTGCTTCCTAATAAAAAAATTCAATCACTTTGTTCGTCTCAGAGACGAACCCCGTCAAACTGATTAACCATGTGTATTGGCAGCCTCCCACACCAAATTCCTCACCACAGGGTTCGTCAAGTCTCGGGCCTGGAAAGCCGCCTTGCGCAATGTCGCAATCGTCCTTTTGTTGGCCTCAAAAAACGAGAAGCTGGAGTACGGTAAGTGATGCTTCTTGCACAACTCTCTGACAAGAGGTGATATAGCCCTAAGGTTGCACCGGGGCAACCTGGGGAAGAGGTGGTGTTCCACCTGGAACTGTAGACCACCATGGAACCAGTCCATCCATGGTGAGCAGCTGATGTTCATGGTCCCCATCGTCTGCTTCTCGAACCAGTCGTTCCCCTTGGGTGGTCCCACGTAAACCTCCGTGGAGAAGTGGTTCAGGGTGAATTGCACATGCTGTGTTCCTGTGACCGAAAAGCTGATAACCACAAATGCAATTCTCTCAGTCCAGCTGGGTAGACACGAGACGAGCAACGGAAACCAAACCCAGAAGAATGCCACACCTAGAATTTCTTGCCACCTGCCAAAGTTTATAGTTATAGTTAAATTAATCAATGCGTGCGTATTCAAATTTGTTGCAGTAGTGATCTGGTTTCAGTACTGTAGTCTGTGTAATAGACAACACTTTTGCATTTACTGTTAGCTCTAAAGAGTTAAAGACCTACCTGTCGGGCACACGGTTATTAGAGATGAGGAGAAGAATGGACTGTGCAAAAAGATTGAATCGTGCAAATATCATAACGGGGTAGTAGGTCCAGTGCTGGTAGCTGACAAAGAAGCGAGCAAAGCTGTCAAAGACCATTTTGCGCTTGTAATAGACAGAGGTCAGGGATTTGAACAACTTGTCAGAGACAGCAAAGACTGGGATGTGCTGAAGGTCAGGGTCGTGGTCCAGGCTGTTGCATGCGATGTGGTGCACCGTGTGGTTCCGCTTCCACCACCCGATGCTGATTCCTGTCACACAATTCCCTGCCAAAATCTGTGCATAATGTTGTTTTTAAATTAGACAGTTGTGAAGAACAACAAAAATAATGTTGTATTTATACATTAATATTGGAACAAATTAATCTATAAAACTATGAAATTGAAAAGATCAAATTGAAATTTTGACCATTAATTTGATCTGGTCTACTTTGTCAATAACAGACATCTGATGATTTGTAATTTTGTATATGAACCTCATTTTGAGAGAAGCAAACAAGACAAGGGTGGGGGTGGGGCATATGTATCAAGGGAAGCCAAGTTACAATCACCAATCATTAATGATATCAAAATAATTCTACAAAATTTTAAATCACCAAATAATATTCACAACCTTATCAATGAAACCCCAATTCAAATGTTTATTTCAATCTAACCTTTATTTATTTATAAAATTTCTACAGTAATACCAACTACATCTGAAAATTGCCTAAAACTACATCTGAAAAATGAGATTGAAAGTACCTGCATTGCCCGGTTGAGACCTGGCCACCCGTCAATCATTACATTATAATGCCCGGAATCATGGCCAAGGAAACCTGATTGGCACCAAGCCGCCGCCATAAGCACGGCACACACGGCATGCACCACCGGGCTCTCGGTGTACACCACCCCATAAACTATCATCGACATCAATACCACCATTACCAACAGCGAAGTACAAGCGCCATGTCCCTTCCTGTTAAACAAACCTTTCTGCGAGAACTCCGCTACCAACCGACGGTACTCACGAGAAATCTCTGACACCCTGTAATCTGACAAGTGGGCCACATAAAACCTATCAAGAAACGACCATGCAACGGGTGGGTGGTACGCAACAAATGCATCGGTCACATCTTGTCCGGCGAGGTTGAGCAACGGAAGGTCGCCGCCGGGATGGTCCTTGAGCCAACCAGTTACATCGTACACCTTTCCTTGGATAGAGATCCAGAGGTCTGAAGGTGTATTGTGTTGCCGGAGCTCGGCGGTTGTAATGTACTTCTTCTCCATTCCTCTTTCATCCATTGTTTTTTGTCTAAGCTTTGTTTTTTTTTTTTCTTTTTTGGGATGAAAGAGAATGGAGAGAGAAGTAAGTTATGAAGCAATTTGTGGGTTTAAAGGGGAAAATGGTAAGGAGTGAGTGAATGCGCGTGACGCGATCCTACGTGTATAATCATAAAAAGAAACAACTATAAATGAATGATTTTTGTCTCCTTTTTAAATAAATGGATGTGTCCATTTATTATACAATGTGTGCTTTACAAAAAAATGGATATTCGGATTTATTATAAATGGAGGGAATGTGTGGTCGACCAGCTGGTGAGAACGGTCTGTATCTGGCAGATCAGGAGCCTCTAAAAAGATCTCAAGCGGAAAAAAACTTAAATAAACGATTCAACGACTTCGGGTCGAGGGTACTAATGTTTTTATTTTTAGAAAACAATAATCATTTTGTTGAGAAACAGACTAATTATAATTTTTTCTTCAAAAATAGCAAGTACTTAATCAATAATTTGGCCCAGAATAGAGTGGACCGAATCAATTATTCAATAAAATCCGAAAAGTAAGATAACTGAAATGTTGATTCCCCCAAAATTTTGGAAACCAATAATTTGAGAGCAAAAATTACAATCTTAAGAGCGGTGGAAATTTATTTACTGTCCAATTTATTCTTAGCGAATTTGATGTAAACGATCACGTCAATTTATATAGTAAAAATCACTAATTTAAAGTATGAAAAATGACAACAACAAACAAATGTAAAATAACTATTTTCTGAATTATTTACATTAAACGTGTTTTTAGATTATTTTAGTAGGTTTTGTAAAAAGTTACGTATTTATATAAGAAAACAAAGCAAAAATATCACATTTAGACAAATTTTGAAGATGACATCAAAATAGGGCATCAAATAGAGCATATAACATCTTACACAAAGTGCACAACATGCAAAATGGTAAATAATGCAGATAATCCGCTAAGTCGGGAGCCGTACGACTTCAACCAAATCTGCATAGAGGTTCCCCCCCAGAGGCCGCACGAGTCCACGGGTTTCATCCGTGGACTATCTTAATTGGATTAAATCTTAGTCGTTGACACGATTTCTAGCAGAATCCTTCTCGAATGACGCACATATCTCGCCTCCAAGATTGCCGAGCTATTTTTGGCATAATATACACATCATGGATGGGCCCCATGCCCCCCCATGATCTCCACTATCTCTACACCTCTTTAGAAATACTATAAATACCCCTCTTGTAATAGGATTTAGTGTAGGTGTTTAATTATGTTAAGTCCAAAAATTAGGGTAGATTAGAGAATAAATTCCAGAGAAGGGAAGTACAGTCATCGAAGCCTAAGGTGAGAGAAGAAGGTGTCATCTAAGTAGGCAAGAGTTTTTCAATCTTCAAGAGTTGTGGTTTATGTTTGTATTATTTTATTCATTTTATTTTGGCATGGTTACGAGAAGCTAATATTCTCATTTCTAAGGCTAAGGTTGTATCGAATTCTTTGTTATGGTTTAGTATAATTTATATTTCGTTTATGTTGATTTGAGATTTCTTTAAACTTTGAATTACTTTTTATCATATCCTTACATATATAATTCTGTCTACTATATGTTAATGTCCTCCACATACCAATAGATGTAAAGTCTTTGTATTTTTGTGTGAGTAGGATTATGTGTAATAACTTCGAACACTTCGGCTAATGAGACTTGGCAACAATTCAAAGACTAGAATTAGAACCCAGTAGGCTCCTTTAGCAGGATATCGTAAATCGTATCTTTAATTTATATTAGGAATTACCTACAAATAAGTAGGGTATTTGGGATATTAATTCGGGGTATAATATAATACAATCAATTGTGTTGGTGCGAGGAAGACAATTGTATACTTATAACATTCTAAATTACTAACCCAAAAGCCAATTGAAAGATTGAAAAACCTTTCAAATCGCATAAGCAAATACTCGGAGTGCCTGCAAGTAGTGATAGTGTTGTATACTGGATGGTCTTGTAGGACAATATGTGTCAAATGCGGCAGTGACAATATCGTATGTGAAATAAAGAGACGTCGAAATTATACTTTGCGTAATTTAGAAAGAGATGACATGAATCCTATAGGCTATTTATTATCTAGCTACATATGACTCTGGAGAGGGGTTTATAAAATGATTATATTATTGCTCCCAAGTACCAACGTTCATTTCATTTTATTCGCAAGTTGGTCCATTGTGTCAGGTTGATGTTATATACCTTACCAGTTACCACTGCCCAGAGGTTTATAGAAAATTAGGTAATACGCTTAACCTTGAATAACATTATTCTACTTGTACATATATTTTGGAGTGAGTCTATGGTACTATGCATATCACAAGTTGTTACCGTGCTACGGCTCTATTCGAATTTTTAAATTCTAACGGTCGATCCGAACCATTCATCTTGTTATTCATATTAATATGCGTTTGGAGGCCAAATTTTATATTTTTTGAAATTTTTTTACTATTTTTTTAGATATTTAGAAAATCACTTGATCTGAAAATTCTGGACCATCCAAAAACAGTGATTTTCAATAAATCTAAAAAAATAGTAAAAAAATTTCAAAAAATATAAAATTTGGTCTCCAAACACATATTAATATAAAGAACAAGATGAACGGTTCGAATCAACCGTTAAAATTCAAAACTCAAATATAGAATTATAATATAGTACCAAATCATAATATGCATAGTACCATAGACTCACTCTATATTTTGTCTCAGTAACAAATTGCATATGGTAGCTACCGCACACTCGCACAGTCGCACAGGCACAGCCCCTTCCTTGAGCTGCTCAAGCTTTGTCATGATGAAGATAATCTAATCCGTACTTTTGTGTCCAATATGTGATATCTTGTTGTTTTCTCCTTTAAATTGAATGTACCTTCTAAATTTTACTGCACAGTGACAAGTAGACAGGGGAGGACCACACACAACCAAAGGGGTCTGGTACCCAAGGTACACAAAATTTTAGAGACCCCTCTCCAGAATTTTCATATTTTATATTATTTTCGAAAAAAAAATTTAATAGGATAGCAGATTTCCTGGAGTCACTTTTTTTTTTTTTTTTTTTATTACCTCGCTTCTTAATTAAGATTGATTAAGTTGGAAAGAGATGGCAAGGGTAAATTAGGAATTTAAGGAGAAGATTTTCTCTGAGCACTCAAAATCAATAGCACTAGCCATTAAAAAATAATTCAATTTTCAGTACTTAATATTATAATTATTCAAACTCTTCGAGTAATAGAACATCGATGTATCATTCCAAAAAAAAGAATGTAGTGTTCATATTTTCAAAGGATACGCATTTGTGTAGAATTTGTATCCTCTACATTAACTCAAAAGGAATCTTTTGAGTTAATGCATCTTAATTATTCAATCTATTCTAAGATTCACACGAACTAGATCTGCACTAATATTAAAGGACTCTCTATGTTATAAGAAGTTGGATTGGCTCCGCTTTAAATTAGCTAGTTGTAAAAGATTCCCTTTTAAGTTAGTGCTGAGGATATGCATTCGTGTAGTATATGGATGCATGTATTGTTTTATAGAAAAAAAGTATGAGTAGAACTAGGGTGTTCTTAAGTTCATCAAAGCTTTTTGGTGAACTCAAGTCTAAAACTCCTCAAATTGACTTAAAATAACGAATTTAAACCGTTGAAACCCACCTACCTTATGAGTGATGCGTCTACATGTGAAAATATTAAACATTCAAATTAATTTAGTATAAAGTCAATTGGTCAAAATTAAAAGGTTTATAAATTAATTTTAATGCATTCATTTTTTGAATATTTTTTGACCGCTTGATTTTATACTAAATTAGTTCGAATATTTGAAATTTTCATATGTAGACGCATCACTCGTAAAATAAGCATATTTCAATAATTCGAATTCGTCATTTAAAACCGATTTGACGGATTTTAAATTTAAATTCAGGCTTGGTGAACTTAAGAACACCCTAGTTCTACTCAAAAAGTATATGGTGTTTTGTGAAGTGGGTTTGAAAATTTGTGTGTGAATCGAATCAACATTGATTTTTATTTTTTTTATGCTATTTGTATTTTTGGTGGTACTTAAACAAGAAATGGTTCAGTCCACCCAACAATGAACGGAATCAATGATCCCATCCTTTCTAATTTTGGAGAAAAAAAATATAATTAATCTATTTTCTGACAAATCGATTTTTGTTTTTCTAAAATATGAAAAAATGGCGTTCAAACAGGAAAATATCTAAAATAAAGGTCGAACGACTTGGTGTGGAAAATATCTAAAAATAAACGTTTCAAAGACTTTGTTTAATTTGTGTGGTTCCTACATGAATTTTATATTATGGTTTTAGTGGCCCTATGTATCTCGTCGGTTTCAGTACAATAAAGGTATATTCGTACCACCAATTTCTTATAAAAATTTAACGGAAATTAAAATTTAATGATATTTAATTCTAAAAATTATGTTTACTTGATTATCATAAATAAATTATTTACTTTACTTGTGTCACATCACATCAGAAAATTTAAAATTCATTCAGATATTTTTGTTCTTTCCCACATGGCCCACATGTCAAGAGTAGCTCGCCTCTCTATGAAAATTGACAAAATATTAAATAGAAATACATATGTTCATGATTTGTTTGATAAGTCATACATCAAATGTTGGGGGTTTGATGGGGCAGTTTAAAAACGATTAATTATTTATTGAACTGATTTGAAAATTGACAGCTCAATACGACAAAATAAATTTCAAATTACATCAAATTCAATCAACGACAATCGACAAATTTTTAATTAAAAAAATAGCTATCTTTTCAATTTTGTAGTCATTATTAGTATTAGTTAAATAATTAATTGCATTACAGGTATGTGAAAGAAAAGAGAAATAGAAGCTATATGAGAATCTTAAAACTTAACCTTCATATTATTTATTAAATTTCACAATTTTGATTTTTTTTTTTTTAAAAGATGATGCCATCTAGAGAGGGTAGGTTCTCACAGGTGGTCTTATTTTATTTTGAGAAGGATTCAAATGCCTCCATTTTTTATGTCTCTATCATGCCTCTATTTTTTTAAACTTTAATAACTCAAGATTTGAAACTTAAAAGTCAAAATAAAACCGTTAAATGTGATTTATGTTATTTTCTCTATGTGCTCATAAAAAATTATCACATTTCAATTTTGTTTTTATGTGAATCAACAAGTCCAAAAATCAACGTCTAGAAATCATCCAAATTAGTACATTTTTTACATGTTCTTGATGACAATCAAAATAAAATTGAAATATCATAATTTTTTATATGTGCATAGAGAAAATAACATAGATCACATCTAACGGTTTTATTTTGACTTTTAAGTTTTAAATCTTGAGTTATTAAAGCTTTAAAAAATGGAGGCATGATAGAGACACAAAAAATAGAGACATTTGAACCCTCCTCTTTTATTTTAGAGTTTTATAACTACAATAAAATAGGGGCAAAGTTGTCTATACACTTGAAATTATAAAACTGTTGTGTGTGTTTAAATAGTGGGTTATACGGTTAATACCCACCGGTTTTATTGAAACCATGGATCAGTGTTTTTAGATAAATACAGCTGAGGTTAATAATTAAACAACTACTACATCCAAAAGCATCTATTAAACTACATGTCATAATCCAATATCCACTAACAACTCACAACATCTAACATAAAAAATAAGCAAGTAAATTTAAAAGAAAAAAAATTAATAATTTTGTAATACATCTGTTTGATATGTAATTATGGCATATTATTATTGTTTGAAGTTTTTTTTTTTCTAATTTATGTTGATCAAATTAGTTATATAGAAAAAAAATAATGTTTTATGTATGAGAGGTTACAAGTTTGAAATTCGAATAGAAAATTAAATTATGAAATCATTTAACAAAGATTGACCTCCAACCTTTGTTAAAATAAAAATAGTTATATGAGAGGCTATTCGATCAATAATATTAGCAAATTTTAATAAAATTTATAATCTACCCTTTATTAATAAAATACTTGTTTAATTAAAACATCAAAACAACAAATATGGGAAATTTTTTATTCATAGAAATTTTAAAAAAAATGGTAGTGAGAGAAATAGAAAGAGTGTAAGTTTTGTAATATTGGTAAAAAGATAGATACGGATTTTACCGATCCTAACAATCAAAATAGTTAGGATAGGCAGAATTTCTACCCATTGTAACTTATTTTGAATCTCTTGTAACATCGTCTTCAAAATATGAATAGTAACAGATCAATTCTTGATTTTCTCAGGCACCGTATTTACATAAGATCCAAGATGAGTGAGGATGAGTAGAAATTCTGCCTATCCTAAGTGTTTTGATTGTTAAGATCAGTAAAATTTGTACCGATCTTTCTACCAATATCACAAAACCTGCACTCTTTCTATTTCTCTCTCTACCTTTTTTTCAATTTCTAGAAATAAAATTTTTTCCAAATATGTCTCCTGATAAAATATCTTGTTAGATATTATTTTTTATCAAGTCCACCTCTCATTATGGTAAATTTTTTTTGTTATGCATCCGCACGCAACACACACAAATCAAGCAATCACATCTAATTGAAAGGGATACAATCACGCCCCACTAATATAATATCAAGTAGATGTCGACGTGTCGTGAAAAATTAACCAAATTAGGATGAATGCCATGTACCAAATATAGCTTCATTACGAGGAAGCCACACATCTACCATTTAGAATTTTTTTTAGAAATCATAAATAAAAAAAAAATTATCAAACAAACTTGATTGCTTTATTTTTCGCAAAAATTATAAGAATTGAGATGTCATTTCGGTCCTTGCAATTTTCATAAATTTCGCGAAAAAAATACGTTAAAAAATTATGAAAATACCCATAGTCAGCCTTGGTGCTGGGCAGCTAGGGCGACCGCCCCGGGCCTTAAGATTCAAGGGGCCTCAAAAAATAAAAATGTTTGTGTATATATAAAAAAAATTGTATATATTAAAAATAAATAAAATATTAAGGCTCAAAGTTTGTATGTATAAATGGCTCAAATTTTTCTATAAAAATTAGACCGGCTAATCGCTTAAATACTTTAACACCATATGCTTCTAAGTCATTTTTGCATTTTAAAAGTCTAAATAGTCGATCAAACCATTCAACATGATATCCATATTAAAACGTGCTCAGAGACCAAATTTTACATTTTTTTTTACTATTTTTAAGGTAGGTAGAAAATCATTGTTTTTTATTGTTCAGAATCTTCTAAATCAATGGATTTTCTACCTATCTTAAAAAATGGTAAAAAAAATCCAAAAAAAATATAAAATTTGGTCTCCAAGCACGTTATAATATGTATATCATATTGAACGGTTCGGATTAACTGTTTGGACTTCAAAAATACAAAAATAACTTAATAGACATATGGTTTCATAAAAAAAATTGTATATATAAAGGGCCCAAAATTTTATCCCGCCCCGGACCCCAAATACTTCAGGATCGGCCCTGAAAATACCTAGGACCGAATTGCTATTTCGGTCCCCCCCAAAAAAAATAAAAATTCAGAACCGAAATGACATTTTGTTTCTTATGGTTTTTATAAAAAAAAAGTAATCATGTTGGTTTCATAAAAATCTATTATGATTTATAAAAAAAAATTCTATTATTTACGTTGAACATGAAATTTTAACAGGAAAAATTCTATATGTTGAATTTCAACATGAAATTGAAGCCATACCAACTGAAATTTTAGCAGGAAAATTTGCAGTCATCCTTTCCTGAAAAAAATAATTCTTTTTAATAAATTGCCTTCCTTGCTAAACTATTTTTGTAGTGAAATATGTAGTTATAAAATTTAAAAATTGATTATTAATATATAAAAAATAATGATATGATTAATAGAGAAATTGGAGTGGATCTGGCTGTCCTTGTAATACTATAAAATATCTCCAAAGAAAAAGTTAAAAAACCATAACATGGGCATGGTCCATTGGACTTTTTCCAGCTAAATTTTGGGCTGTCTTTATTCGACTTGAATTTGCAAATAATAGATCATCAAAATGGACCTACCTGGTTACTTAGTTAGTGCATTCAACGTGCACCGGTTACTTAGTTGGGTCAATTATCTCTCCTTGAAATAAAAGATTTATTATTAGTTTTTATTCAATTATTGGCCCAATTCCTCTTTTAATTTAAACGCGTTGGATTGGATCAACTAAGGATTGCACTGCCAACGCATCCAGCCATTCATGTTGATGTCTTGGTGATACTGATAAGGATTGCAAAATCTACCTAATAGCTGGACGCCACATAATATGACATAAATATTTTTCTGGCGGTCAGATCCGCTTCAAACTTATTTCCTCGTTTCTATTTAATTATATATGGACCTTTGATTTAGATTATTGGGAAATTTAACGGTTGTGAATGTACCGCAGACAGCAGTACTTGATGATTGACAGGGGCGCATCCAGAATTTTTGTCAAGAGAGACAAGAAAATATCGAACCGAGTTTAAATAGCTAATTGAGTTTAGATCCATTAACTAATTAGGTATTCGATAAAAAATATTGTTTTAAATTGTACTTTCCAATACTCTGACTTTTAATTTCTAATTTTCAAACCTATAATTCTAATTATCAATCATAATTTAAGAAATTTATTTTAATTTTAACTCTAAATTTAGTCTGAATTACAATTCAAATATTCAGAGGAATGGCAAAAAAATTTGGAGATGGGGCAAAGTTCATCGTAACATCTTGAACACCACTAAAACTCAAAATTCAGGGGGGAGGGACAACTACCTCCCCCTGGAACACTGTAGATTGTAAATTTCAGAGTTGCACGGACTGTTTCTATAATATTCCTCTTATTTTTCAGAATAAATTAAGTCCAATATTAAATATATACTTTTTTTTAATTGATGGTTTTCTATTTGGAATTTTTTATTATAAAGATATAGGTTAACGAAGCTTAAAGTACAATATTCTTTTTTATATGTTTGTGACTTTGTGCTATGTTGAAAATTTTAGATTCGATTATAAATTGAATGAGTTTAATATTGAATGGAACTTGAGCACTTTTCATTTTTTTTTTGGGTACGCATGGAAAAAAATGTGATTGATATGCACGGAAATATATATATATATAGAGAGAGAGAGAGATGGACTTGGCTGAGCCGCGGTGTATACGCGTTTGGTGCTCCATGGTACAGTTTAGCCATTTTGAAAATTCAAACAACCGATCCGAACTGCTCAACACGATCTCCATATTGAAATGTGCTTGGAGACCAAATTTTACATTTTTTGAATTTTTTTTACTATTTATTAAGTAATTTCGAAAGTCGCTGATCTGATGGTCCAGAAAATTTTACTGTTTTTTACTGTTCACAGCAAAACGGCAACTTTTAAAAATGCTTAATAAATAGTAAAAAATTTCCAAAAAAATGTAAAAATTAGTCTCCAAGCACATTTCAATATGGATTAAACATCTAACGGTTCGGATCGGTCGTTTGGACTTTCAAAATGAAAATACGACGTGAAGTATAAACGCGTATATACCGTGGCTCACCCAAGTCCATCTCTCTCTATATATATATATATATATAACATTCGATCCGTTATCTATTTTGTAAATGTAACTTTGAATTTCATTTTCGAAAATGTATGAACGTTATTTCAACCATTAACACCAAATTTTTGAAACAATCAATATCTCTAAATCGTTACAGCTTCATTCTCACATATTAATTATTACATATTAAGAAACTTCTCTTTATTAAAAACAGAAGACATGTATTAAAAGACCAATATTTGACTACCTGATAGGAAACTCGGCCCTTCTCCATTACTAACTCGGCCCTTTTCCATATGTATAGCTTAGCTGAGGAAGTGATAGTTTACCAAGAATATTATTTGTCCCTCGTATTTTATACGAGCTATAGCATCACTGGGCCCCTTGGTAGAGTAAGATTATCAGCGCGCGGTATGATTACAAGAGTAATCATATTTGATAATCTGCTCAAGATCAAGAAAATATTAAGTTTAAAATGATGACACACATCTACTTTGAAATTAATCCGATAGCTATGAGACAGAAGAACAGACACAAGTAAATTATTTACTGAATCGTGATATTGTACTGTACAGCATCATCTGTGTAATTGGATGGTCATGATGTGTTGCCAGACGTCACCCATGATTATAGAAGTTAAAACAGTTTTAACTCTATTTACCAACATAACACAGATCCTATTGGGTCACACCATATAGGAGTTAATCGGAGAATCTTATTGTAATTGATTATAAATTGGTTATGATCAATAATAAGATGGTTATAATTAATTATACGTGTTATAATTAAATTATAAATGTTATGTAAAAATAACAAGTAAAAACATTGGTTAATTTATAAACGTGTGTGACACGCTGTATAAAAGTTAACCGGTTAATTTATAAATGTGCAGGACACGTTATATAAATTACCGAAACAACAAACCGCAAGAAAAATATAAATATAATTGTTCAGAATAATTATACGAATATTATTTGTGTTCGGGCCGAGGGCATTCGGGTCTTTTCAGATTCGTCCTTATCCGCATGACATGTCATCGATCCTATCCAGATGGCATGTCATCAATCCTATCCACAAGGGCAAAATGGTCATTTCACACCTATGCCACCTTGCATGATGTAGAAGCATGGAGAAGAACGTGGAAGGGTGTGGAAGGGGTATTTTGGTCATTTCACATATAAAAGGATGAGGTGTCAATGTCATACCTTGTAAATAGGCCGAACTTGGAGGGCATTTCGATCTTTTACGAACCTCCTCAAAAGCCTATAAATAGAGGGGTGCATGTAGAGAGAAAAACCACTAATTCACTTGTATCGTTTCGTGCAGAATCGAATCGGTATTTTCTCTCTTTCTCAGTTTCTCTCCCAAATAGTGTTTCGGTTGAGAAAAGAAAGTTATACGTAGTTGACGTATAATCTTGCAGGTTGTTGTGGAGTATATTTACGGGATCGATGAATAGTATTTTACCAAATTTCGTGGTATGTCAGTTTTGCTCATTTGATGAAACTGAGTAACCGAAAATTCGTGTTTACGAGTTTTCGTCTTTTCCCTGTGAATAGTGTTTTTGCATAATTCTGCGGTTTACGGTATTTCTGGCAGAAGAAATTAACCGCTCTCTGGTTAGTCCTGGTGGATAACCGATAGAGGCATCAGACGTCTGATGCTCCGAGACGAGTCGATTCCTTCCGTGATGTAGCTCTACATGCTCGGTCTGCATTCCAACTGTGATTTGGAAACAAGGTATAAATATGTTATATTAATCTATTTAATTGGTAAGTAGATTAAAGTTTTAGAAATCAATCATGAAGTAGATCTGTAAAAGGATTAAATTGGGTTTTGATGCCAAAGGAATACTGAAGGTGGACCGCATTGGAAAGTTTCCTGACATACCCCGTTTAATCCTGAGCTTAAGTTGGCCGTAGAAATTTTTGTTCTACGGTCATTCCGCACCTTAAGCATAAACGAGTTTTGGTTACCGCGAAACCCCAAAAGTGGTATTCGAAACCCAACATCACACCCTTTCTTTGTGAGTATGAGCAAAAAAAAATAATACAAAATTAAGGTGTTGTGTTGTCTGCACACTCATTCCTTCATATAACCGACCTCATGTAAGAGATTGTATTTTTCAAAGAGAGGGTGCTTCAGTTCATAAACACACCACGTGATAGAGATCTTTGCTCACTCGTTTGCAATTTGTGACATCGTAACGAAGCTAAGACCTGACAACACTTGTCGGTTCAGAATGCATACTTCGTTAAGTCATCTCTCTCTTGTCCACTTTCCCAATATCTAGTCCATCTTCCTGGAGGTCACCTCCGGTTCAATAATTTTAAATTGGTGCTGACAGATTGGGGAGCCGGCTTTACTCCATGAGTAAAAGCGCTTAGGAATAATCAGTTGAAGAAACTAAACCTCAAACTCAGATATACATCTCATTGGGTAGAAGTTTCGATTCCATAAAAGAAATCGAAAATAAATTTCTATTCAATAGATGAAATCGAAAAAGAAAATTTCAATTCTATAGATGGAATCAATTTTTTTTTCCATTCCATAGATAAAATTTTAAAAAATAATTCCATAGAAGTAACTTGTAAAAGAAATTTTATTACGTTAGATAAAAAAGAAAGAAAGTAAGAAGAAGAGTTCTTACGATGGATAAGAAGAAGAACAAAAGAGGAATGAAGGGTCTTTGCTTCCGAACAAGGAGGAAGAAACGAAAGAGTGTTATTATATAATCAATGAGAGAGAGGATGAATGGTTAGTTGGACTTGCGCACTTTTAACGATAACACAGTTTTTGATAAACGGTCGCTAGGGTTTTGAATTTCACCATTTACAGATTACATGGTCACCACTCACCAGGATTTTGAATTCCATCATTCATAGATTACACGGTCACCACTTGTCAGGGTTCTGAATTCCACTGTTCACAAGGAAAGTTATATTTTTTCTTCAAAAATAATAAGTACTTAATGATTCAGTTTAAAATAGCCAACATTTTTTTTATTAATATCCACTTTAAAATATAAAATTGCAATTGTACAAACTGCATAATTAGGTTGTATTTATAATTTTTAATCCAAACCGCATAATTATGATGCAGTTTGGATTCTATATATAGGTGTGGAGGGTAGGCCAAAATTTTCAAAAATATTTCTCACAAATTTCACTCTCCTCTTCCTCTCTCTCCCATATTTCTCCTCCTCTTTCCAAATTTGCATGTAAGTTCCTATAATCTTTTTAAATTTCATTTGTAGTGGAAAATAGTTGTAAAAATAGTCTAATTTATTTAGTAATGTACTAAAATTAGTATAATGTAGTTGTAATTAGTGTTAATTATATTTAGTTAGTTTTAATTAATTAATTTGGTATAATTAAGAGTAATTTAGTTTATGCTTGATTGATGTAGTGTAGTTAAGCTTATTTTGATTAATTAGCATATTTAAGCATATTTTAGCGTAATTTAATATTTTTTACCATAATTAGCATAATTAAGTTGTAATTTTGTGAAATATAACGTAATTAGCAAATTATATCATATTTTGTGCACCTGTTACTTAATTGGGTCAATTATCTCTCCTTCAAATAAATATTTATTATTAGTTTTTATTCAATTATTGGGCCAATTCCTCTCTTTTAAACGCGTTGGATTGGATCAAATAAGAAGGAAATTTTGCACTGCCAACGCAACACGTTCAGGCATTCATGTTGGTGATTCACGTATACCCCTCAAAAACTTCAAAATTACATATTTTCCTCTCTAAACTTTGACATTAAGTATTTTCCCCTCTAAATTTAAAAAAATCACAAATTTACCCATTTTATTATCTTGTTATAATAAAACTCATTCTAAATTGATAAAATATATATTTTACTCTTTATTAAAAACATAAAATACCAATCAGACTCAAATATGAATACGAAGGGTTCCTCTATTGTCTGATCCGTGCATATCGTATTAAGATTTGTGCGTGTTGTTTCAATATTTGTGCACGTTCACTTCAAGATATGTGTTGATCTAGCGACAAATCTTAATGCAATTTCAATCCGCACGCATCTTTTTAAGATCTCTGCACGTCGCTTCAATATCCTGTGTGTTCGCGTTAAGATTTAGGTTGACCTTGCGCACTCGAATCTTAAAGCAATTTGAATAGTAGAGGAACCCTTCAAATTTAAATTTGAGTGCGATGGGATTTTTATGCTTTTAATAAAGGATAAAATGAATATTTATAAATTTAGAATGAGTTTTAATATAAAAGATAATAAAATAGGTAAATTTGTAAGTTTTTGAAATTTAGAGGAGGGAATATGTAATTTAAAAATTTAGAAGGAAAAATATGTACTTTTAAAGTTTTTGATGGGTATACGTGAAATTCCCCCGAAAAAAAATATAACGTTCGATCCGTTGTCTATTTTGTAAATATAACTTTGAATTTCATTTTCAAAAATGTATGGACGTCATTTCAAGCATTAACGTCAAAATAAGTAACAGTTAAGATTTTCTTTCTTAGTTGTAGGAGTCCAGTATACTCCAAACAAACCAACAAACAAACAAATAAAGAAATAAATAAATAAATAAGAAATAGGCAGAAGTATACTTAGGGTCTAAGTCTCGCGTTGCGTTTGGTCCGTTGTGTTATTTAAAAGAAAAATAATAATAATAATAATAATTTCGTAATACATCTGTTTGATATGTAATTCTGGCATATTATTATTGTTTGAATTTTTTTTTCTAATTTCTGTTGATCAAATTAGTTATATAGAAAAAAAAATAATGCTTTCTGTATGAGAAGTTGCAAGTTTGAAATTCGAATAGAAAATTAAATTATGAAATCATTTAACAAAGATTGACCTCCAACCTTTGTTAAAAAAAAATAGTTATATGAGAGGCTATTCGATCAATAATATTAGAAAATTTTAATAAAATTTATAATCTACCCCTTTATCAATAATAAAGTACTTGTTTAATTAAAACATTAAAAATATGTCTCCTTGTAAAATATCTTGTTATATATTATTATTATTATTATTATTTTTTTTAATCAAATTCACCTCTCGTTATAGTAAATTTTTTGTCATGCATCTGCACGCAACACACACCAAACAAGCAATCACATCTAATGGAAAGAGATATAATCTCAAGTGATGTCGACGTGTTGTGAAAAATTAACCAATTAGGAAATGAATGCCATGTACTAAATATAGCTTCATTACGAGGAAGCCATACATTACTTATATTATTTTTTTTTTTTTTGAAAATTTTCACAGAAGCTATGAAGTCGTAAGAGAAAATTAAACTTAACAATCAATTATTGTAGAACCTTTTTCTTAACCAATTGTGCTATCTCTCATTTTCTCCATGTACTATTTATGTTGAACATGAAATTTCAACAGGCAAAATTCCATATGTTGAATTTCAACATGATATTGAAGCCATACCGATTGAAATTTTAGCAGGAAAAATTTCCAGTCCTCCTTTCCTGAAAAAAAATAGATTTCTTTTTTGAATAAATTGTCTTCCTTGCTAAACTATTTTTGTCCATGTAGATATATTTTAATTATTTTTCTATAAGTTTTTTAATTTATAAAAAATAATGATATGATTAATAGAATAAAATATCTCCAAAGAAAAAGTAAAAAAGCAGTGCATATTAATATTAGCGTGGGCATGGTCCATTGGACTTTTCCAGCTTAAATTTTGGGCTGTCTTTATTCGACTTGAATTGCAAATAAGACATGAAATGGACCTACTCCTACTGGTTACTTGGGTCAATTATCTCTCCATCAAATAAAGATTTATTATTAGTTTTTTTTTGTTGAATTATTAGGCCAATTCCTCTTTTAAACGCGTTGGTTCAACTAAGAGTTGCAATTTATTGAATTATTGGGCGCATGCACTGCCAACGCAACACGTTCAGGCATTCATTTTGGTGATCGGTCGATTTGATATATATGGCACCCGTTTGTGTACTGTAGTTCTTTAATATAATATTTTCATTTTCAAAAGAATAATTATTTCAGTATCCGTACTACAGTATTAGCACAGTACCCGCACTGCAGTACTCGTGTTACAGTACCTGCACTTAAAGAAATAATGTATTATGGTTCTCATTAATTATATTGTATCCACTAATTATTATTTTAAAAATATATTATATAGTCTCAACCAATTATTATTTTGAAATCACAGCAACACTATTTTTTTATGGTCCTCACTAATTATATAGTTTCTCTTTTACATTCCTCACACTCATTTCTGTATCAACTTTTCTCTAACAAAAATAATTAACTTTATAGGAATAAATACTTCAGTGCATAGATATAAATACTTTCAGTCTTATATATTAATACTTTCAGTGTCAAATATAGAAACGCTTAGATATTTATACCTTCGTAGTGATAAATATTTAGAAGATAAGATATTAACACTTAAAAAATATATTAATATTTTGATGTGTAACTTGTTATAATTATTCATTTATTCCTTTTCAAGTTTTATAGTTATCTCCGTGTCAGTCTTCCTCTAACAAAAATAATTGACCTCATATATATAAATACTTCAGTGTATAAGTATAAATACTTTCAATACTTCAATATTAATACTTTAAGTGTCATATGTAAAAACAAACACTTGCAAGTATATGTATAAATACTTATATGGCGAAATATAAATACTTGCGCAACGATGAGTTTGAAAGTACATCATTATTAATCTCATTTGAAAAAAAAAATGTGTAGCTATTAATAATTTAGAAAAGAAAATTAAAATTGTGGAGATTTTGTAATTCCTATAAAAAGTTATTTTTCTGCATTTAATTTTCGGTGATCCCTTTACGAGTACAGTGCGAGTATTATTATCTTTGCGCTACAATATCCGTGCAATGAATAATTGTTCACCTCATAGTAATAAATCTCCCGTACTTAGATATAAATATTTTCGTGTATATATATTAATACTTAAAAAAAAAATTATAGAGTATTTACAATTACCAAAATTTTTTATTTTTTTACATTTAATTTTTGATAACTCTTACAGAAACTGTAGCGCGATTACTATTATCATATTCCTTTTTAAAGATGTATGATGTCATTTCAACCATTAACGTCAAAATAAGTAACAGTATGATTTCTTTTTTTAATCGTAGGAGTCCAATATACTCCAAACATACAAACAGACAAAGAAATAAATAAATAAGAAATGGGCAGAAGTATACTTAGGGTCTAAGTCTAGCGTTGCGTTGCGTTGCGTTTGAACCGTTGTGTTATCGAGAACCTTCGAGAAGGAAGGAATAAGGATGTGGTAAGAAGAGAGAGAGATATTACTTTTAATAAAATGGTCAAAGTCTCGCATTGCGTTGGTCCGTTGTCTTATTGAGAACCTTTTGTGGTGAGAAAAGAAAGAGATATTTTTGGACATCAAATTTTATATTTTTTGAAAAATTTTCTTTTACTATTTTTTCTAGATAGGAACGAACAAAGTCGTTGTTTTTCTTAAAGAATATATTTTCAATCATAAAAGAACATTAAATGTGTATTTATTTTAAAAAATAATATTTTTTTTACAAATTTAGTTTTCAAATAGATTTTAATATGAAAGATTATGATGAGACAGTTTAAATTAGTTGTTTGGATTTTAAAAGTAGAGATACGAACATGAACAGTGGTGACTACCTTTCTCTGGATTTTGAAAAATATTATTGAATCTGTACTAATTTTGTTTGAATTTTGTCTACCTCTAAATTTGAATTTTGCTTACCTTTGATGTTCTCATTCCTTGATGAAATTGATCGAGTTGCAACATATTTGAGTTTTTCTTCAATCAGTTTCAAATATAGAACAAAGGGAAGATGCATGGTTTGACAGTTGGATCTCAATGAACTCGTTATTTTTTTGTTTCAAAGGAATGTGGCAAATTCTTTTATAAAGAAGAGTAAGGCTTGGGTGCTATAGATAGCATAAAGTCATTCTATGGCTTTAAAAACCTATTTTATAATCTTCAAACTTCGATTTGCATAGTTTAGAAAATTATAATGAACTTGTAGAATATCAAATTTTACTATTTTTGAAATTTTGTTTACTATTTTTTTATGATTTATGAGAGATGACAAAAAATAGTTTAGAATATTGACAATTTTTTTATTTTTAAGTCAATTTTTGTCATCTTCCGTAAATCATAAAATATAGTGAATTTTTTTCAAAAATAGTAAAATTTGGTATTCTATAAATTCATTATATAACCAATTTACTGAGCTACTTAGATCGAAGTTTGAAGTTTATTTGATAGATTTTTTGAGACCGTAATACAGAACGCCTTATACTATCCATAGTACCCAAGCCTTACTCTATAAAGAAATAAGTCGAATTTTAATGTAAGCATTAACTTTTTTTTTTTCTGAGTTCAACTGTTTAAAAATGAGATGGAACTTCAAAGGAATGGTGTTATGGACTATGATTCAAAGTAAAATTTATTTCTTTAGTCTTTACATTATTCTCTAAACAATGTTTAATGTTAAATTTTTATCTTAACATAATTAAAAAAAAAAAAAAAATCAAATTTTCGATCTAATTTGACCAATTTCTACTGATTCTTCTGATTTTGACTTCATGGTCAATGAATAGATTCCGCTTCTGATAAAAATTAATAGAAAATATTTTAGTGATAATATTTAATTAATTTTTTTTTTTTGCGTACGTTTAATAAAATTCCTGCCGAATCCATTTTATTACAGGGTAGAGTAATTGCTCTACCTTGAATATTCAAAATTATTTTACCAAGACTAGATTTTGAGCCTTTGTCCTACTCTGAAAAATAATATTGACCTACCATGAACCTAGATGTGAACCCAATTATCCAATATTTGAAAACGATTCTCTCTCATGTTGAACTAGAGGGAATTTAGAAAGAAAGATGTGTATGACTCAGGAGAAAAAGGATGTTTTAAGTGTTATAAAATACTAAATAAACATGGTGTATGCATAGTGTATTGTTTAACATTGAGAATATAGCTTGATTCACACCAAATCAGGTTTTGCCAAATTATATAAAATGAGTCACTAATTCCTGCCTGGGCCGTGAGTCCACCTCCTTTCTTTAATATCTCATTAATGCAACTATTATTACATTACATCTATGTTACTTGGGCCTCATGATTTCCTCCTTTCTCTAATATCTCATTAATACACTATTACAACAAGTTATTTATTACAAAAAATACTAATAAATATGAAAACTTTTGTGTGACTTTTTTTTAATGGGTCAATTTTTTTTTAATATTTATTATAATAGTTGATTATCTTTTTTTTGATAAGATTTGGCCTTATCATTAATTTTGGAGTAATTATTTTTTATAATTAAATTTTCCTACTTTTTAATACAAATAATTTGGTAGATTGAATTATTAGGTCTTAGAATCCTAATTAATTAGTAGATTGGATATACAATTATTATGTTTTATAACCCGATTATCTAATGATTTTGAATCCAATTAGTTATTTAAATCCAATTTGATAATATCTTGTCCTACCCTGCTAAAAATCCGGCATTCGCCCCTCCTATTGAATGTGAGGCACAAATGAGACATGAAAGACCTAACATTTGAACCCTACTCAATATATATATGAGATACTTTATATGATTATTTTTACAAAATACATAATGAAAAAATATTAAAGTTTTAATTTATTATGACAATATTAAGAAAACATATATGTAATAAGAAATGACGCTAATGATTCAAATGACGTTCTTCCATGCAGTTACTGTTTCATATTATGTACAAAAAAAACTCTGAAAATGTACACAGGGACTGGTAAAGCATTACCAGAGTGTTTCAGTCAAATTGGAAAATGGTGCCCAGTTAGTAATTGGCAAGAGAAGGTACCAAATTATTTGTGAAATCACCTCTATTTATTGATTAGCAATTTAGCATTAACAAAGTGAGATGGAGGAGAAAACTCAGCTAGCTGTCACTTTGAGTTGTCGAAGGGAAGAACCTCATGACAAAACTAGAAAGAGACCATATACAAATCACCCCAAGGATTTGTAAAATTGTTAAAAGGGCCCCCAAAGAATTTGTTATTGCTGATGTCTGTGCTGTTGTCTCAGTGCTTCTCACTGAGAATGTAAGCGCTGTCACTAATTGAGCTGCTCGGTTTAGCTGGTGCAGTCTATATATCTGGGAATTAAAAGATGACAGGCGTTATTCTAAAACGAAAAAGGTATTACACAAAATTATTAAAGACTGTTCAGCACAAAATTCCAAAAGTTTGTAGACATGTTACCTGAAATATGACAGGAATAACCGGCCAGGAAGGTGACTTCTTTCTTCTGGCATACTGCTCGAATGCAAATTGCACCACCAGACCAACCAAATAAGGGGCCAGAGTGGCTGATGCAGCGGGCCCAGTCCATGGCCAGACCAGGCCCATGGTCACAAGTGGTATGATCAGGGTCAGCACCTTCATCATAACTGACAATATCTGAAAATATCGTGGTGCTTTTGGCAAAGTTGGGAGGTTTAGTGGCTGGGTTTTGTTTAACCGCCGCCTCCAGGTGAGATCCGTAAGGAGGACAAAGACTAAGACCCCGATATAGAAAAGGGCTTCAGTGAAAAATAGTATGAGGAAATCTGCACAAAAAAATTTCACATAATTCAGGGGCAAATACACAAAACTTACTAGTTGTCTTCCATCATAATGCATGGATACATCCCAAATAAAAATGAACAAGATCAATAGTTTGAATTTCACATTTGAGTTTCAAATTTGAAATATAAGTGAAAATGATGCTGTCGCATTTTGTGCAGCAAAAACTTGTGGCATTGGAACCCTCTTCTACTAATGTCACCCATTTTACCCCAAAACACTACCTCCTTTCTCTCCAAATAAAGCCGAGCAAATTCAGAATCTGTGTAACAAATTCGCATGAAAATAAATCATCCTTTGATCAGCTGACAGGAAAATTTGAGGGCCAATAAAGCTTTGGACAGTTCTTATGATCCAATCCCTGCCATAACTTCTATGGTACCAGTAAAATCATCAGGTAATGAGGTAAGCTGAATGGTATTGGGAGTTTACTGTTTTGGCCGAAAGAAACATTTTCGGGTCAAAAAATATTTTTTGGCCAAAACAGATGAAAGGGCGTGAATTTTGTATTTTATCTGTTTAGGCAGTTATTTGTATTTTCTTTTATTCCGTACCAACAAAGCCCTATAAGGGATGGCTGGATGTATCTTTTTAGTTGAGTGATAAAACTTCGTTCTTTCTTTTGAGTGTAATTGAAAAAAAGGTTATTTTCATTACTCGCTGCATCAGGTATATAATTCCATCTACCTGATATACATAAAACACCAAAGAGTCAACTGACCTGTTAATAAGGAGTCCTCAAACACCAAAGAGAGAATCTTTCTCAAGTAAAGTGAAGGCAAGACCAAGAAAGAAACAAGCACCGTGGGGCCCACAAACCAGGAAACATCATGTACTTCCTCATTGGTAGAAACAGGTTCATACCCATTAGCCTCTTCATTTTTCTTATCTGGGAGCCCGTGAAAGGAAATGAAACCCGGTTTCCCTTCACGTCTCTCGGCTGTTAGGTCAAATAAGTAATCTTCTAGAAGCTCTGTTGTTCCAGGGTTTACATCTTCAGGTAAATTAGGGTTTACCTCCCCTGAAGTGGAGTTTGAAAGAATGAGGGGCTTTAAAATATAGCCCTTTCTTGAATTGAGACCACCTATTGATGATTCAGATTTAATAGTAAACAATCAGAGTATATAACAGATACTTTACTAAAACTGTATATACTGGTACAAATCTGACTGTATATACTGGTACAAATTTTGTACAAACTCCATACTGCCTGTGCAGCCTGATCATTAACAAAAAGATAGGAACAGCAATATTTTTATGGAGGACTAATTGGGTTAGCTGAAGAAGAAATGTTGATCAAAATGAGTATAGCAAGGGGATGGCTACCTTTAGCAGTATGTAGCAGCGTAATCACATTCTTTTGACCACTGAGAAACTGTAAAGTGCATTTATCAAACTGTATGCGCATCAAAATTTCATCAATTTCTCTTCACAAAAACAAAACAATTTATTATTCAATTCATAGAATTTAAAAAAGAACGACAACCTTAGAATACTTGCAGGTAGAAGGTCGAATGAAGGATGAACAAGACCCAATTCGAACCGCCATTTCCTCTCTCTCTCTCTCGCTCAATCTCTCTCTGCTGATTCGTTTTTTCTGAAGGGAAGGGACGACTGACGAGCGGAGCGGAGCGGGCTGTGTCTATCGCTTCGTAATTCGTATTGACCATTGACCCATTATTTACTGCGGTGAAAAACTAGAGATAAATCTGCTGTGATTCCAACGGAATAGCAGGGCCCTGTTATTCCGATCTCAACCATTCAAATTTGCCAAGATTCGTGTATAGAAAAGTTCCTTCATTATGATTTGCGTACAAAAAACTTTGAATGATTGAGATTGGAATAACAGGACCCTGTTATTCCATTGGAATCACAGCAGATTTATTTCCGTAAAAACTAAAGGGGAATTCCTTTTCATCCGTCCTTAAGCCTAAAAAGGCTAAAAAGTCTAAAAAGTCTAAAAAGTATTAAATTAAAAATTACGACACTACTTCTAAGCCTAAAAAGTACCGGCCCATGGGCCATGGGCCATGGCCATTCCTTCAGACAATTCCAATTCCAATTCCACATATGACAAATTACTCTGTTGCTTGATTTTAAAATATTCTAACAAATAATTCTGGAACATCTCTAATTTTTTGTTAACTACACTAATATAATAGTGCATGAAACAAATTCAAACGGAGGCCCACTTTGATTTGCAAAATCCAAGAGTTAAAATTAACCTAAGCCCAGTTAAATGCACTGATCAGAATTGGATCAGCTGGCCCAAATGCGTGTCTTCTCTAACCAAACCAAGTTACCAATAATGGACAGATCCAGTTCGTCCTCTTCCAATCTGAGCTCCCCTCTCTGCTTTCAAACAGGTTGTCAATTGTCATGGACAAATATCCTAGAATTGACCTCTGCCAGGGCATTCAAAAAAGAAAAATAATATAGAAATATCGCTCATTCAAGAAAAAGAAAGGGAGCGGAGGAGAAAAGCCAGCAGACCGAACTTGATTGAGGTCGTTTTTCTACTTCGGATAGAGGTGCACAAAAAGTTCACGACTCGAAACTCATTTTAGAATCAATTTGGATTAGACTCGCTAATAACTCGAGTTGAAATTGACTCAAGTTTACTGACTCGATTGATTTATGAGTCGAATTAAAATTAGATTGTATCACTATATATTATATTATGAGTCACAAGTTGACTCGTTTCTACTCAAGTTGTTCGTGAGTTGATTTCAAATTGAAGTTTCTGACTCTAAATTGGATTAATAACTCGGACTTAACTCGACTTATGAGTTTGCGAATCGAATTCAAGTTGTCTTCAACTCGGACTCAAACTTGGCTCATAAGCAACCCTAACTTCAGAAGAGGAAAATCAGAGAAATAGTGAAGGAGAGCGGAAGAGAGAGGTTCAACTCGCTTCACAAACTCTTCCAGATTTGTCACTCTCAAATTATCAAATTGGAGTATAGACAAAGTAAATAGACCTCTGGTCACTTTCTTTTCTTCTCGTTCGTTCACTCTACCCTATTTTTTCTGGATCACAACTTTAGTGCATTAGGTGTTGAGGTGATATACCGGAATATATTTTTTTTCATTTTTGAAGAAATGCCGGTTTGGGAACATTAATTGACCAGGATCCTATTTTTGTTTTCTTTTGTGAAGAAAAATGGTGTGAAAAGAATCGATTTCTAAGTCAATTGGGTGGATGAGATTGTGCGAAGTGCAATCCAATAAGTCAATTTTTCCGACTTGAATCTAATTCAACCAATCAATTGCAAGCTGATGCAGATGCTCCCCTCTTATTTTAGTTAATTATTTGATGACGCATATATAGTTCCATCAAGCTACGATTACACACTTGACATTTCTATGAGAAGATTGAACCATTTAAATTTTTTGAAAAATAAAATCATATTATATTTCAATATGCATAATTTTTTTTTTTTTTAATTATGTAGTAGCTACACCCTCCTGCACTCTATTTGCACATTCCATAGATATCAAACATTGGTTGGTGAGGTCTCAACCGGTATGGTATGCCCAGAATGGCCCGATCTCTGGGCTGATCGGCCGCCTTCTCTAACGCTGTTCTCTGCAAACCGCAAACTGGGCGTGCTGTACCCCTTTTGTTGCTCGTGGTGACTCCACTCGCTCTGGTAGTAGTCTTCAGCAGTGTAGTCCGGGTTGGGACCAGAAAACATCCCGCCCCATTGCGGGAAGTGGATGAGGGTTATGGGCAGTGTGCATGCGAGTATCATGATTCCCATGTAGAATATTCCATCTTCAGTTGAGTACTTGGAGTCATGGAAGAATATGAGTTGTGTGAATACCGCACCGACATTTCCACCACCACCTCCCATGCCGGAGATCAGGCCTAATGACCTGAATTTGTGTCGTTAATTCAATTTGCATCATCAATTAATTAGTATCTTTGCTATTTAACTACCCTGAATTGTGTAATATATATGTTTACCTTCTTGAGATAAAAGGGATGATACCAAAGGTAAGACCGCATGCTGCTTGGCAAAACAAGGAAAAAACCAACAAAACGGCAATTGACCCGGCTAGAGAGTCAGTCCTGCCGAGAATCAAGCAAAATATGCCACCAAGAGTTTGTACCACCCACAGCCCCCACAGCCTCCCTCTCATGCCAAACAGTTTAGACAGGTAATCCGAGAGCAAACCACCACCAGGTCGGGACACTATATTTGCCAGTCCAAAACTGGCCGCAATCGAACCAGCCTTGCTGATGCTCACACCAAAGCGATCGTAGAAATACTGTGCAATTATGTTGTCGATTGTTAATTCAACACCAAAGCAGTATCCGTACGTCAGAGCGAGGATCCATCCCCTGTAGTTTGTTACTGCGTGCTTGAACACCTGCGATGTCGATGATAAAACTGTTACGCAAACAGATGCTTTAAAAGTTAAAATTTTACGAGAACAACAACTATAGTTTTTTTTTGAAATATATTATAAAAATTTATGAATCAAATTATTACTTGCGCAAAGTTGTCCTTGTGTTTCTCCCCTGCTTTGTGTAGTTTGTTGTAGTTACCATCTGGCATGTCTTGCCCAAGCATCAACACAGCAAAGGCCGAAAAAGTTTGCATCAGACCGGGAATGAAGAAGGCAATTCGCCATGCGATGAAATTGGTACTACCTATCTTTCTGATCAAGTCGTAAACAAGTGGCATGATCAATTGGGTTGCTCCTCCGCCCATGTTGCCCCAGCCACCGGCAACTCCATTGGCAAGTCCGACCTACAGGGAAAATACAAGCAGTAACAAACTTTTGAACTATACTAACATTTTTTACCAATTCAAAATTAAGAGTTATAATGTGCCTGGTTCTTCTCTGCAAACCTTAGGAGGAGAAAACATTGAGCTCATCCAGAATTGGGTAGAGACAAATGTGGCGAGAGAAAAACCGGTGAAGAAACGGACAAGAAGGAAACCTGTGGCCGACTCGATGATGGATGTGCAGTATACAACCGGTGTTGTAAGCAGGATGAGAGATGCTGTTGCGAGCCTAATAAATGTAAATTAACAACAATATGGAAGTTGTTAAATCTTTGCTCAGATAATATTGTTGGAAAAGTAAATCTATTCATACGCTTCATTTTCAGAAATGGTTGCAAATTGTTCACACTGTTTAATAGAAAGGAAAAAAGAAATCTGATCAGTCTGTCACTACAAAATATCGTAATGAAGGTGAAATTCCTAAAACATATCACCTTAATTACAATTATAAAGTAAAAGATTACTTAAATTTTAGTTAATTACAGTGCACGTGAATTATATTTCGTTTTATGGGAATTATTTGTTAGAATAGTTTCATTACAGAATAAAAAAAATATTGCAGCTTAAAAAACAGAATCAATTTTCTCAGCTTGAAAGTCCAAGTTTATGTTAGGCCAAATTCTTGATTATTGTAAGAACAAAAATTAACCTCCAAATTAATATAATTAGAATAAACATACCTAGGCCCAACCAGATCACAGGCAGTACCCATGGCAACACGAGCAAAAACTGCACCTGCTACTGAGGCGATACCAGCATTTCCAACATCCGTTGTTGTCAACGAAATATTGTCTCTAATGACAGTCACTAGAGGCGGGGTCGCAAAGGAAGAGACAAAACAGCAGAAGAAAGAGAACCAAGAAAGGTGGAAGGCGCGCATGTGCGGCTTGGCAAAGGAGAAAAGCCAGAACTCGGTTGCCTTGTGGTCTGAATCCACTGGCATCTTGAATTGGGATACATCGGGTTGCTGTTCTACCTCCAGAGAAGAAACCATTTTCTGGCAGCAACTTGACTTCTTCAAGAAAAATTGATGATAAATATTTGTATTACCTTCTTTCCTCTTGAGGGGTGTGAGTTCTTTTTTTTCTGAGTTCAACTCTTCTGTTTAAGAAGTTTATAGTTCAAATTCTAACCAAATATCTTGGTTCAGTACCTTTTTCCACACAATTAGGAGCTAAAAAGGATGCAAGGTTGTGATGTTGAAAGTGAGAGGGCTTACAAATCACTGTATCAAATTTGACTGAATGCATTTGATTATTGACTTTGGATGGAAGAGAGATGAGAGAGATTTGGAGGGAAACAAAACGATTGGTTGCTGTATAGACCAATTATGTTGATTAAATCTCTCCACAACCTCTGTTGTTTCTAATCGTATAGTTCTGCAATTTTCAGATTGGTCTAAAAAAGTATAAGAGAGTAAGAGCTTTTTTGAAATTTCTCTGTTTCCGTGGCGTGTAGGGGTTAAAAATAGCAGAGGAGGTGATACCGAGGTTGAATTTTGTAGATTCATTGAATCCTTGTTCTGACTTCGTATTTCCTGGGGATTGGTGGATCTTCGCTTTCTACGCCGAAAATTCAATGAACACGTTCCTGTTTCTTATGGCACCATATCATTGTTTAGCATCGTTCCAAATCATTCATTCTATGTCAAAGTAACGGCTGCACTTCTACACCGCAATATAGTCTTAATAGTATAAATATCTTATGATTCTTATATTATGTTTTTTCTTATCTTCCATATTACCTTTCTTATATGCAAAAGCTCATATATTCAAACCATTACTTATGTTCATTTAATCTTCAAACATATTAGTATACATATAGCGACAAATGAATTATTTGGGTTCGATCCGACGAGATCAAAAATTTGTGATTCAGGAATAATTCAGAAATGATTTGGAATTATCCGGATTAGAGATCTCAGTCCTGGAAGAAAGCCGAAAAAAAGATTAAAAAAAATTATGGGAAAAATTAGTAGAATTCTCAAATTATTCGGGTTTAATTCGGTCAACTGAATAATTTGCCGTTCGGTTCGGCATCACCAAAAAATCAAATTATTCAGATTTAATTCGTGAATCTTGTGACTTATTTAGTATACATGCTAGTACAACACACTTCCTACTTAATCCATATTCACAATAAATCCTACTTTAGAATATACCCCCACCTCTTCAGAAGCTAAATGGTATCAATTTTCTCACTCCGGTCACTATCAAAGTATCAATTTTCTTATAGGAGAAAATGCATTTGACAACTAATAGAAACATATCATCTTAAAGTGTGAATCATATATAAATTTAAATTTTTATTTGCATTCACACTTATCAAAATAATGTTTCGGAAAATTCGGTAGACATGATTTTCATCAGACGTAAACTAATATGTATGGTTTCAATTTTTTCATGAGATTTTTTTTGTTTTGATTATTGCTATTCATTATTATAGTAATTAGAATTGTTTTTTCTGAATTTATTCTGAAAAAAAATATCTATTAAATGAAAAGTTAATTACTAAAATAAAATAATTTGTCTCTTTTTTTTTGCATTCGGAAAGATTTAATCACAAAATGATTTTTTTTTTTTTTGTAAACATTAAAGATAAACAATTAATAGTAACAAGAATTCAACCAAGTACAAGAAACCCCTCTGATACAGTTTTCGTACACCCGTGCAGAGCTCATCAGAGCCACTACAACAAGAAATATGACCGAGTCCCTATCACCCTACCCATATGGGGCCCGTGCTGGTTGTACCAGAGTTAGGGTGTGATGTGTTCACCGAGAGAGTTTGATTATAGAAGAAAGTATTGGTATCGGGATCGGGATTGGTCCCGGCCAATATCGACCTGAGATCGGTGTACCGGCCAGTATAGGCCGATTTGGATCGGAAATCAGAGTTTTTGGCCAGAAGCTTATTTTACACTAAAAAAAATAGAAAAAATTGATAAAAAAATAATCAGTCAATAATTTATATTTAGATAAATGACTACAATCAAATAATTCACTAATACAATATAATACAAGCATTAAAACTATAAATACACTATTTCATTGCAAGAAACTATGTTGTGTTGGCTGAATCACTTCATTGTCGTCTGTATTATGATAAAAATGGAGATATTGTTGTTCGAAATAAAAAAAAGAAGACATTATAGACCCAAATGAAGGATTGTTAACATCTTCATATTCATATGCATATATAGTTGATACTCTATTTAATCAATCACAGGTTCAAGTTTTTAGACGAATAATAACCAGAATCGGACCAAAATGACAAAAATTGGACAAAAAACACAAAATCCACGAGTATCATGAAAGATATGTGTTTTAAAAGTTATTATTTTTTGTAATGATTTATGTATTGTTCATGATTTTGAATATTATTATTATATATTCATGTTCCTTGAGATTAATATGTTATATTTTAGAAGTGTTCAAGAAGATGCACTTGGTCTTGAACCATAGAACTCTTAAAAATGAGAAATATATAATCCTAAAAATATGTTCACAATCGTGGTAATTAAAAATGAACATTAATTACCAAGAAAGATTGTCATGTAGATTAAAGTACATTGAAGTTCTATAAAATGTTGATAAAGAATTATCATTTAATTATATGAATATATATAAATGTGTATTTTATATATTGAACATGACTTAAATGAATGTAATATTATATGGATTGTGTTTTGTGTCATTAATGCTTTTATTATGTCTTTATAATCTTAGATATGAGATGTGTAGGTTTTTCACATGAGAAGTATATAATGTGATTACTATTTAAATACTATCTTATGATAGGAATAAAATAGTAGTTCGTTGTGTACAACTTGTGCGGGAGAAATCTATATGTTAATATTATCATTGTCCCTCAATTTGAGTTATGATATTACTGGGCCCTTTGGTAAAGTGGAATTATATCGCATGCAATATAACTAATGTAGTTATAATTATAATTCACTTGAGAAACCAAGAAAACGAATATACTGCAAAAATAACACGATTCTATTTTGCATATTATTCATAATATCATGTGACAAAGATAGACACGAAATTAGTGGATTGAGTAAATGATTACTATGTCATTTAAATAACTATAATGTAATGATAGAATCTCTTATAGTCAACAATATAAAGTTTTATATTATTGCCAAGATGACATAGATCCTCTATACGGTCACACCAACTGAAGAGAAACAATAAGTATTTTACATTTCATAGTGATGTATAAGATAAAATATATGAGATGAAATGCTAAAATAAAATGTCATAATAAGACATGCTTAGATCATAAATAAATTTGTGAAATTATACAAATACTATTTGGTATAATGTTTGAATGCATTATAAGAATTGTTGTTCGAGCAATAATCTTTTTTGTCTATTTGACTAATTTGCAAAATATACAATTATTGAATTTTACGATTTCTTCTATTTTAGAATTATGTAGATTCAAGCCGAATTGGAATTGCAATGTAGAATGATTGAACTGAAGAAATCATGAAGATATTTATCAAGAATTTAATTTGTAATATTTTAAAGTTGGTAAAGTATTTTTGATGTTGTTTCAATAGGATAAAAACGTTGGTAACGTTTGTAAAACATTATAACGATTATATCTTAAGAAAACGCTGTGAAACATGTTAGTTTGTAATAATCTAGAAGTCAATAATACGATAAATTATCATAAAGCTTTGTTCATGAATTGAATATTTATATCATTTTGTTGCCTTGAGTATTATTGCATTTATGGATCATTTCGAGTTCATGACTGAAATTGTGAAACTCCATAATATAGATGATATATACTCTTAATCTTAAAAGGTCACTGACCGAGGTAATTAGCAGGAATACTAATTACTGCTATAAGGTTAGTATGTAAATTAAAAGATGGTTAAGTTTTACAAACCACCTGACACGAGATGTCATTTTAATCACATAGATACATGTTTTATAAACATGGTATTTGACAGACCTCGAATGAAGCATTAAATAGAATTGTGTTCGTGTCATTTATGTTTTCATTCAGTGTCACGTTCTACAGTATGAGGTATTTATCGTTCCCATTGAGAGATATGTATGTGTGATTGTTATCCACCGCTGTTCGTAAAAAGCAGTCATAACGGTAGCATTCCCATATGTATAGCTTAGCTGAGGAAGTGATAGTCTACCAAGAGTACTATTTGTCCCTCGTATTTTATACGAGCTATAGCATCACTGGGCCCCTTGGTAGAGTTAGATTATCTGCATGCGGTATAATTACAAGAGTAATTATATTTGATAATCTACTCAAGATCAAGAAAAGATACAGTTAACAAGGATGACACACATCTACCTTGGAATTGATCTGATAGCTATGAGACAAAAGAACAGACACAAATAATTGTTTACTGGATCGTGATATTGTACAGTACAGCATCATCTGTGTAAATTGGATGGTCATAATGTGTTGTCAGACGCCACCCATGATTATAGAAGTTAAAATAGTTTTAACTCTGTTTACCAACATAACACAGATCCTATTGGGTCACACCATATAGGAGCTACTCGGAGAATCTTACTGATCAATTATAAATTGATTATAATTAATATTAAGATGGTTATAATTAATTATACGTGATATAATTAAATTATAAATGTCATTTAGAATGACAAGCAAAAACAACGGTTAATTTATAAACGTACACGTTACGTTGTATAAAAGTTACCGAACAACAACCGAAAAGAAATATAATTGTACATGACAATTATATATATTTGATTTGAATTTGAATTTGTTAATTATGAATCTGAATTATGGGTTTAAAAGCCCAAAATAATCAAAGCCTTAATTAAAATTAAAAGCCCAAAGTCAAAGTCCAAAATCAAAGCCTTTTACTATTCATGCCTTAATGGGCCAAGGGCAAAATGGTCATTTCACACCTATGCCACCTTGCATGACAGCTTAGGCTGTAGAAGCATGGAGAAGAGTGTGGAAGGGGCATTTTGGTCTTTTCACATATTAAAGGATGAGGTGTCAAGGTATTTTGGTAGATAGATTTGTTTTGAGGGGTATTTCGGTCTTTTGCGAACCTCCTCAAAACACTATAAATAGAGGGGTGAGAGTAGAGATAAAACTTACTAATTCACGTGTTAATATGATTACTTCATTAATCGGTTTTTCTCTCTTCCTCGGTTTCAGTTTTTACGAGACTAGGAAAATAATATATTTTGCGAAATCCTGCGGTTTAGCTTTTAAGCAATACCAAGTAACCTTGGGACACAAATATATTTATTTAGTCCTTTTCTCGGTGAATAGTGTTTTTGCATAATTCCGTTGTTTACAGTATTTCTGGCAGAAGAAATAAACCGCTCTCCGGTTAGTCTTGATGAATAACCGATAGAGGTATCACACGTGTGATACTGCAAGTCGATTCCTTCCTTGGTGTAGCTCTTCTCGCTCAGCTACATTCCAACTGAGATTTGGAAACGAGGTATAAATCATGTTATATTAATCTATTTAATTGGTAGATAGATTTAATGTTTTAGAAATCAATTATGGAGTAGATCTGTAAATGAATTAAATGAGGTTTTGATACCAAAGGAATACTGAAGGTAGACCGCCTTGGAAAATTTCCTGACATACCTCGTTTAATTCTTAGCTTAAACCGTAAAATTTTGTTTTACACATTTTCTGCAATTAAGCTAACCAATGGGTTTGAACCGTCAAAACCCCAACAAAACAACTCGATCAAAGTCAGAAAACATCAAAAACTTTGCTGTAACGTTTTAAAAAGTTATAACATTTTCTGTAACGTTTTAAAAAGTTATAACGTTTGTGGAAAAAACTGTAACGTTTTAAAAAGTTGGTAAAGTTTTAATTAATTTTCACACTTCAGAAATTCATGATTTTGATCAAGTTTTTATAATGCAAAACGTTATGTAACGTTTTACTGAGCTTTCAGACAATTTGAAAACCTAAAATCGCAAAGGAAAAACGTTGTAACGTTTTAGCTGAAATTGCTCTTTCTGGAACTGCCTCTATAAATAGAGCTGTGGGGTCTCTTCCCCACTTCAACCTAGCCGTCCCTAATTGCAAAAGAGGTGATTTTCTATGAGCTTGGTTCCACCATTGTTGATTGAGCTTAAAACTTCAATATCTCTCAAACAACCTCAAACCAACTTCACTAATCTTGAGTTAGATTAGGATAGAGAGATCTATTGAGTGTTTCTCTTGAGCATCTAGACTTTGAGACTTCGTTCTCACCTCGAGTAGCTCGTGTGACTTCCTTTGGTTGTAAGGGCTCGCCGGTTCTCATCTCTAGTTGGCCGTGTAATTTCTCGATTACTTTGTAAGGGCTCACCGGTTCACAAGTTGTAATCCTTTCGTATTGGGTAATAGAAAGACGCACCTAGAAGAGGTTGCGATGCTCCGGAGATGTAGGCCTTTGTTTTGCCGAACTCCGTTAACATCCCGCGTGTCAAATTTCTCTAAACCCATATATTTACTTTTAGTTGCAATTAATTTCAATTTTTGAGCAATTAACGGTGCATTCAGTATAACAAGAATAATAGAGACATTGTATAATATAATAATATGACTAATATTATTTGTTCATAAATTAATTTATTAAACCAACCATAAGATGAGATTAAAGAGAGCATGAGATGGCTAAACAATGCTAGTGGCATTTGTGTAATTGATTCAAACCTTACACAAAGGGTTGCCCTAACCCTTGCCTATTTAAGGAGGCTCATTTGGGAGAAAAATATGCTAATTTTCTGTCTATAACCCTTACCAAAATCAGCCTCTTTGAGCAGCCACGTTTTTTCTTTTTCCTTGACCGAAAGTTGAGAAGCTTGCTCTCTCATCTTCTCTTGTTAGGTTTAGCCACCAAGAAATCAAATAGTTTGTTGATTTAAAGATCAAGAGGTGGTTGTATCTAAGCCTTGAACTCCACATCCATCTATTTAAGAGATGTGGTAGTTCGTTGTTTAGGTTTAAGGTGCTTCCAAGAGAACGGCGGTTCCAAGAGATATAGAAGAAAAATTGACTTCTCTCTAACAAGAGATTTGATAATCTCTTTAGGTATGAATTCTTATCTCATCTTATGTGATAAATAAATTTATTTAATTTTATTTGAAGCACATGAGATGGTAGAAGAATTTATTTAACGTAATATTGCTTGCAATTGTCACACAAATGAGATCCGTTGTGTATTGAGTTAAAAATTTTAATTTTTTCCCTCTTGACATACACATGAAATCCCTACATATCAGACCAGATCGGATCGGTCCTGGTCGATACCGATACGTATCGGTCGATCTGGATCAGTATCGGCCAATATTTCCTTCTATGAGTTTGATGAATACAACTTCAAAAATCTATCAAATCAGTTTCAAACGATGTATTTAAACCGTTAAAACTGATTTACTTCATTGGTGATGCGTGTATATGCAAAGTTTTGAAAAATTGAAATTAATTTAGTATAAAATCAAGCAGTAAAAATAATAAAGTGCGGAAACTCTAGCAAAAATAACAGTGCCGCTTTGAGGTGAAAAACTCTAGCGAAAACTCATTACTGGTTTGAGAGCCTTAGAAGGAGATTTCCACTGCTCGCCCTCTCTCCCTCCTCCCACCTCACCCACTTATTGAGTAGACGAGGTTTCTTTCTTTTCGTCATCATTGTCCACCACTTTATCTTCGTTGAACTGACGTTTCTCCTTGGATCTGATTGCTGTTCTTCATCACTTCGTTTCCATTCGATCAGCGCTTCTGTTTCAGATCTGGTTGCTAATCACTATTACTTCGTCTCTGACGAGCCAACACTTCCTCCTCGGATTTTGTCACAGCTCATTCACTCTGCTTTGTTGCGTCGCTCTGCCTCATCTCAATTAAATGGATTCAGATGAGAGTGTTGTTGATTCACCCCACCTTTACTAGTAGTATCTACTATATCTACGATAGGTATATTTATGATTAATGATAGGTATATTTATGGTTAATGATGATGATGCGTTGTCTGGGTTGGGAAGGATGCTGTTGTAGGATTCGAGGTAAGCGATGAATCTCACGAGAAAGAGGGAGAATGTTTGTGAGGAGCGAAAGAACTTGGTGAAATTATAGAAATTTCGGTTTAAGTTAAAAGTTCAAAATGATCTTCTTCTATCAATTCTAAGAGTAAAACTGATAAAGAATTGGAACATTTATCGTACACTTAGAACCGATAGAAATCGAAACACTTATTCTATCATTTACAAGTGTATAGAACCGATAGAAGAAGTTGACCTTCTTGTAACGGTTCATAATTTTGAACCAAAAGAAGAAACTAACTAGACAATCTTTTCTATTCGTTTTTTTTTTCTGTAAAATCAATAAAATATAGATTGAATTAATTATCAAACTTACCACAATAAACTTTCGGTTTTGACCAAAAATACCGATTGAAGATTGGGCGTTAAATTAAATGAGCCCATATTTATATATAGTATTGGAAATTACAAACTTAAAATATTCACAATCCATTTCTCAAATGCATGCATGCAATTTTGAGCCGAGCATTAACATAGATATATAGAGCGTGCATGTAAGATCAAGATGAAGAAAATCATATAATTACTTATGTTCCAAATAAAACTCCAAATTCCCCTTTTAGCACAAACTACAACTTCACCCAAAAAACAATCACAAAGAACACCCACAAGCCATATTAAGCGCTCCACAATTCGAAGAGAAAAATAAAAGGCAAGTAATTAATGTACTGATCAACTACTTGCAATTTGAAAACAGATGCAATATATGACATATCAGACAGTCGGTGAGGCGTTGACTGTTACAGTATGCTTAGAGTGGGATGACCCCGGGGCACTCCGGCCTCCTTCCCTAACACTGTTCTCTGCAAACCGCACACTCGCAGTGTGATACCCTTCTTGCTGCTCATGGTGAGTCCATTCGCTCTCATAGTAGTCTTTGGCTGTGGAGCCGGATGTGGGACCAGCCAACATCCCACCCCACTGCGGGAAGTGGATTAGGACTACGGGCAGTGTGCAAGCAATTATCATTACTCCCATGTAGAAAATGCCGTCTTCGGTCGAATATTTTGAGCCATGGAAGAAGATGACTTGTGTGAGCACTGCACCAACGTTGCCACCACCTCCTGTCATGCCCGAAATGAGGCCCAATGACCTGAATTCAGAGAAATTAAGCTAGGTTTTCAATTAAGTTGATTCACAACAATAAAAAACAGAACATACTGCGTTCGAATTGGTATATACACCGGCTTTCTTTTTGAAAAAAATTAGAAAAACAGTTAGTAAACAAACTGTCATTGTATCAATACAGGTGTATCTGAAATCATTACCTTCTGGACACAAAGGGAACGACTCCGAAGGTGAGGCCGCAGGCTGCCTGACAGAAGAATGAAAACATCAACAAAAGCACAATCGACGAGGCCAACGTATTAACCTTTCCAAGAAGTAAGCAAAATACGCCGCCCAATGTTTGGACCACCCACAGACCCCACAATCTCCCCCTCATGCCGAAAAAATCTGATAGGTAATCCGAAAGGAAACCACCCCCGGGCCGGGATATAATATTTGCCAAGCCAAAACTAGCTGCAATTGTCCCTGCCAAGCTGATGTTCACGCTAAACCGGTCGTAGAAGTACTGAGCAATTATGTTATCAATTGTTAGCTCTACACCAAAGCAGTATCCATAGGTTAGTGCTAGGATCCATGCTCTGTAGTTGATTACTGCATGTTTGAACACCTGCATTGTGTTGCAATTAATGCTATATTAGTTACTTGAAATTAAGCAATGTAGATATATTAGTTAACTTAAAATTAATGTTCCTTTTTTCCTTTAGGTCCAAATATAATAAATAGCAATTTTTACCGGTGCAAAGTTATCCTTATGCTTCTCCCCTGCTTTGTGAAGCTGCTTGAAGTTACCATCAGGCATATCCTGCCCGAACATTAGCAAAGCAATGGCAGAACCAGTTTGCATCACTCCAGGAATGAAGAAGGCAATACGCCATGCAATGAAGTGGTTGCTCCCGATCTTTTTTATCAGTTCGTAGACCAGGGGCATAATCAATTGCGTCGCTCCACCACCCAAGTTGCCCCAGCCACCGGCAAATCCATTGGCTTGTCCAACCTATTAAAAGAAAACATAATTATATATATAGTGTGTTTTTAGAAAGGAGGGAGAATTGCAATTATCATTCTTCCAGTACTTTACTTCAGTAAATAACAGAAATAAGTTTAGTTCTAGTAATTTCAAATTGGTAGGAAAAAGGAAACATTGAAGACTTTTTATTTCTAACTTTTGTACAAGTGCATGTCTAATTTTGGGAAAAAAATCTACTGTTATTCCAATCCCAACCATTCGAAGTTTTCCATGCACGCATCTCAATGAAGAAACTTTTTCATACACAAATCTCAACTGTTATTCCACTGGAATAACAGCAGATTTATTTCCCTAATTTTGGAGTATCTAATTTTGTATAAGGGCACTCAATGAAGTTATACAAAACACAATCATTTTGTATAATTAAAGAGAATTTAATTTTAATGTAACTAGTGGCTGGTTAAAGCTACGAACCCTAGGAGCAGAGAACATTGAGCTCATCCAAAATTGGGTGGAGACAAAGGAGGCGAGAGAGAAGCCGGTGAAGAAACGAACGAGAAGAAAGCCGGTGGCTGAGTCGATGAGAGATGTGCAGTACACCATTGGTGTTGTGAGCAGGATAACACTGGCTGATGCGAGCCTAATTAATGTAAATTTAGCGCATAAAACATGAACATCATTGTTATAATTTGTAAATATGTTCAGGTTAATTTAATATGAAAACTGGAATTATATGCTGTTCTTTTATTTTTATTTTTGTTTTGGGAAAAACCAATCAAAATCAGAAAAAAAAGTACAAAAAATTGAACAATTGAAGAACAAAAGAATATGTATTTTACACAGCTAATTGATTTTTCAGTCTCTAGCAAATTAATTTAAAAATGGAACAATCATCAGTTGGAAGTCCAGGATGAATGAATGAATATTTTACAAACCATTAAATAACAACATCACCTGAATATACCAAATGAGAAGAAAAGTATCAATTACTTAAAATGTCACATAACTAATTAAATATTCTATATTGTTTGTAGTAGGAAACTAGGTGTCAACTTTTATGTCTTTGGATTAATCAAACTCAAAAATATTAATTGTTTGCTCTTTAATTTCAATTAAAAATATACTAGTGCAGTAATCGTATTCATACCTAGGTCCAACCAGATCACAGGCAGTACCCATGGCGAGACGAGCAAACACAGCCCCGGAGACTGATGCAATACCGGCGTTTCCAATGTCGGTGGCTGTCAGCGAGAGGTTATCTCTGATGACGGGCAGAAGAGGCGGGGCCGCAAAGGTAGAGACAAAGCAGCAAAAGAAAGAGAACCAGGAGAGGTGGAAGGCGCGCATGTGCGGCTTGACAGCGGAGAAGAGCCAGAACTCAGTTGCTTTACTGTCTGAATCCACTGGTATCTTGAATTTTGCTGCATTGCCCCGCTGTTGCACCTCCAGAGAAGAACCCCTGTTTGTTGCCATCTCATCCGCCATTTTTAGAGGCAATTAGTTGCAATTCCTTTAGAAAAATGAAAGAAATAAGGCATGGTAGAGGTCATCATTTAGAAACTGAGTTTGCAACAACAGCAAGTAATTTGCAGAAATACAGAAAAGGGAATATGACTCTTATCTCACTCTCTCTCTCTCTCTCTCTCTAATAGCAATCCATCCAGAATGAATTATATTGTTTTGTTTTTCTTTTTGAAATTGAACCCTTAGGCCTGGATACATATTACCTTTGCAGGTACCAGCATTTCAGGACTTAGAAAGGAAAGAGGAGACTACTCTCGTACCAGTTCTTGGGTCTGGACTAGACCTAACTGACAATGCTGAATGAGTTGCTTTTTCTGGATTAGGAAATTTGTTTATGCTTGTCTAAGTTTACTCTTGTATTCATTCAAATTTTCTCAGGTTGTAAAACTTAATGTGTTTGGTTGATCACTCTTTAGATAAAGGTTTTGGAATGCTGTTGGCTTTTTGTAACTGGAGATTGGTACCATTTCAAAAACAGTTATTTCTTTCAATAAAATTGGTGGGTTTCCACCACTTTTATGTATACAAAAAAGTAAAATAAATTAAAGAACTATATACTCCAAACCTCATTTGGTAAAGACAAGACATAAGTTTTAAGGGCAAACCATGAATTAGCATATATACCTTTTTCAGAAAAAAACAATGGTGGAGCTTGGATGGTATTCTCCCCAAGTCTCTCCTTCCTTTGATCTCTTCACAGTAATGAGGAGGATGTTTATCTCCTAGAAAGTTGAGTTCTATATATAACCATAAATGGATGACAAACTGATAGGAGAATTAGCCTATTCAAAGGTTAACTATTTAATTGCTATGAAGATTGAGTATTAATAATTAATTATTACTATTCTGAATTAATATTTATAATTAGTTTAATAGTAATCGCTGCTGGTTTTGATTTGGTTGGTTTTAAGGAGGCTAGGAATTTAGTGAACATAACAGAAAAGCACAGCGATTAAGGCTGGCAAGAGAATGGATCTGAATTGGTAACAGTGGACTTGGAATTAGTTGGAGAAAAGGTTTGAGCAATGAGTTCACCTAAGTAATGAATTTACTGTCCATTTCTGAACAAATATTATAAGTAAAAGTTATTAGTTGTTAATTGAACAAATGTATTTATCAATCATACACCGTTTAAAATTCGCAACATTATTTTCTTATTTAGTGTAATATAAAAGTTATAAATTTTACACTGCTATTCTGTATGAAAATTAAAGTCTTTTGTGAAATATTATGATCCATCTACTCAGGATTGTGAAAATTAAAATACAATCACAATACTCCCACATAATCAACTATCTCCATTTTGAATAAATTTTTTGTTACCAACAGACTTGGATGTTATTTAAAATTTTAAATCCAATGTTTGGACCTGTTGGAGACATTGGAGGTGAATCAGAAAGAGGTACCACTGGTACCAATAAGGATGCTGAGGCAACACCAGTGCACGTATGGATCATGTTCATATTTTATTTTCTTCCAGCATTGTATTTAACATTTAATGAATGAAAAGTACCTGTACGGCTAGCTGTACTGGTGGTGCTGAAAATGAAATGAAATGCTCCATTTACCTCTGTTTTTTTAATTATGGTTGAACATTTCTTTATTGGTTGAATTAGTTTGGGGATGAAATATGAATCCCATTCCCAGAGGATGAGGATGCAGAGTCAAAGGAGGAATCGGAAAGAATCCTTGTTTTCACTTAATTAATTATATATTTATATATTGTTGCTTTCCTGGAAATTGGTACCATCATCATTTTCTAGGGGAATTAATACTTAATTCTGTGTTCTGTTCTTCTATAGCCTTATTTGGTATGGTGCTTTGTCATGATATCTGATTCCTTTCCTTTGATCATAGTTAACTTGTAATGGGATAATTTTTGTATTTTATGTTTTGCATAATTAAGAAGCATATATAAATTAATTAAATTAATACGAAACATTTTCCAAGGTGATATACGGATAACTTTACTGCTACTATAATCTTTGCCATCTTTAAATTAAAAATCTAAGTGTGTGATGATTCAGTTCATTGTTTAAAAGATTCAACCTAATATAACAAATTTTTAATAGCAAAGGATATCATTTTTGAAACAATGATTATGCATGGCATGAGGAAATCCCATAGTGATTCGGTGTTAAATCTTTTTTTTATTGGAATTCTGTGTTAAATCTTAATTAAGTGCAATAGGAGACGACTTTGTATTCAATTTAATTTTTTGTTTTTTTTTTTAAAAAAAACGGAGATAAGATAGCAATGTCTTGTCCGGTTGTACCTTGGCCGTAATAAAATCTGAAAGTGAGCTGTCAGCTTTTCGAAGGCTCCAAGTGTCACCAAATTATTTATGTGTTTCTTTATTGTGGGTACAATTCCGTACGGGGTGTCATCAAATTACAATTATTTATTTTCATAAAAGAAATAACTATCATTTTAAGAAAGTAGAAGCATAACCATAATTTTTTATTGTTTAGAAAGGACAGTAAATTAAATAGCTAATCTTGGAAAATTTTCGATATATTTCTAATTTATTAATTTTTTTTCTTTTCTATAAACTGAACCGACAAAATTAGATTCAGATATTTTTATTCATGGGACGAGAAAAGATTGTCCTTCAACTGTGTTGTGGGGTCAACTGTTGATGCTCTTGGAAAGGGTTTTTCAGTATGACCTTCAAAAATACACGCTGCCACCCGTTTTTCTTCAAGTAGATATTTTTCTATTCAAATTCACTTATTTTATTAATATTTCTATTTCTTTGTTCAACTACATGTTAATATTAATAAGAAATTAATGAAAAATATACCCTTAAAAAAAAAAAAATCTGTGGGGGCACCATCTCCATCGGTCATCTTATCATCTTCTATTTATTTTATTCTTTTGTTGGGATTAATGCATTGGTCCCGTTTAGCTAGGGCCTCCTCAAATCTCCTTAAGGTTAAAAGAGCTTCATTTAGTTTCTTTAGCTACTTAATCTTTCTGAACACCAGTTTCTTAGTGCTGATTAAGACAATCTCCTTTAGCCTTATTTTGCCCAGATCTTAATCTCTTGCCCGTTCCTTAAGGCACCTCCCTCCTTCCTTTAGCTTCCTTTAGCTATCTTAATTCTTCGCCCCTTCCTTTAACTTACTGAACAATCCCTCCTTAGCACGAATTATTATTTAATCCACCATGTTGCCGAACAGGGCCATTGAGACTTGAACTTGTCAATTACCTTTAATTTGCTCCCTTGTAACTTACATTTGTTGCATTCATCAGAATTTGATTTTCTTTCATTTTTATCAGATATTACATCTCGTTGCCTATATTTGTCAGTGTTTTGCGTGTCAGGTACAGAGCCTCTTTTTCTTTTTCTTTTTTGTTGTTTTGTTTTTTTACATAAATTCGTAGATACACACACTCTCTGAATCCTGCTAGTGAGAATCGAACCTAGGAACTCCCATATGAGAGCATATGCCTCAGTCACGTCACTCTGCTATACAGTGCTTGACCTCTTTAGTTTGTTTATAGGTAGGATTTGTACATAGAAAAAAAGCAATCTCTATGCATTAAAAATGAGGATGCACAGAGAGAGAACAACTTTGCAGCCTCTCTCAAGGTTTCAAAAATAAAAGAAAAAACATGTAGAAATTGGAATTTTAAAATAGGAAGCCCCTGGCTTTTTTTCTCTCCGTACCAGTGGTATCCTATACCAGTCCGGTACCTGTGTTCTTTTTTCATCAACTGTAGCAGTTCGTTTTTACCAGTTTGTGCAGCAGTTATGGGCCGTCCGCTGCAGACTCCATTCCCATGCGTACCAGTTTTTACCAGTACCGTACCGGTGCTGCCTAGTGCCTTGTTGCAGCTCTGTAGATTGTGCCTCTTCTCTACCCATAGTGAATTTCACCAGACTCCCTTCTCTGTTTAGGCAGTTTGTCATTCATGATCAGCCTGTACCGTCCACCCCTCATACCAGCACCTACACGTCTCTAATTTAGCCTCAAGTGTGACACGACCCCATCTTTGAGTGATTCCTGCGCTTCATTCTCCCTACACCACATTGCTCAGTCTTGGTAAGGAGAATGAAGGGCAGGATTGAAGCATCATTCCTGTGCTTTATTCTTATTTTTTAAAGGATGTTTTATTAAAAGAGTTACAAACTAGCTGGTACATAATATTAGACAACGAGTGTTTTTAAAAGTATTTAGTTATAAACAAATAAAACACACACAAAGAGTATATATCATGTAGATACAAATTTGATTATTCTTACTTTTTTGTAATGATAGTAGTATAGTAATTATTTTCATTGTGCACATATTTGTCTTGATTATTCTGGCAAACTACACTGTATATCAAATCCTTTCTTATGCACTACCGAGAAGGCACTGAATCAAACTGAATCAAGAACTAAATCAAGAACTGAATCAACCGAATCGGGATAATCATTGTTCAGAAAACTGTGCAGCTAAGAAGACACTAAATCAAACCGAACCAGGAACTAAATCAATCTGATCAAAATAGTTGCCTCTCAGAGGAAAAGCCGTCAAGGCTGGAGCCAAAGAAATTTATTAAAGCGAGAGGAAAGAAGAAGTAGAAGAGAGCAAAAAAAAAAACACAAACAAATCAATTGCAACAACAAACAACAACACAAACAAGACTACTCACTCTTTCATTGTCGAACAGAAGAAGACACCCGCAACTGTCTGGTACCCATCATGATGAAACTAGTGCAGTACGAAATTGATTATTGCACAGTCTGCAGAATGAGATTCAGTTCAATAATTAGAGAAAGTGAGTGTCATGATTTTGCTTTTCCTTTTCGCCTTTTTTCGCACCGCTGAAAGGCACCGCTTTTTATTAGTTTATATTTTCAATTGTCCAGGAGATTCTTTCTTTTTCTGGTTTTAAACCAACACAATTTTCAACTTATGAATTCAGTCTCTAGGTATTGTTTTATTATTAAATAAGGGAGGAATTTTATATATGCACCTCAAAAACTTTGAAATTACGTATTTTTTTTCTCAAAATTTCATAATATCAAATTTATTGTTCTAAATTTTAAAAACTCCAACTTACCCACTTTATTATTTTTTCTACAAGAAGTAACTTTAAATTTATAAAGTATTTATTTATTCTAAATTGGATATTGGGCTTCTTAAATTTGTTATGGTAAATTATTAGTGTAGCAAGTACCAACTGCCAATTTGTCGTTTCTACAACTTTCTGGGCCTCTTATATGTTATATTATCATAATTTTTTATATCTTCAATTTTTAAAGTTGGTATCCTGGCCATATCATTATTAATTGTTTCTTTTATAAAAAAATATATATGGTTATAGAGAGAAATCTTTTGTTAATTCGGGAAGGTATCTTGTTCCTTTATTAAAAAGATACTAATTAAGAAAGCAAACATATATTTTATACCAATGATGACTTCTAATTTGTCTGTATATTTACATTGAGATTTGTACCGTACAACAGGAATATTCCATGTAATAGATACTTTCAAGAATGCACCAAGGCCGGTTCAGATTCTGCCTTAGCTGATTCTTTGGGATTTTACGTTGCGTCTGAGATACTGGTACTGGTACTGGTACTGCCGTACCACAGGATTTGTTTTCTTAGAAAATGTATGTGCGGAGGGGTTTACTTTGGCCACATAAAAATGGCAATGAAAATGAACTGAATCTCATTAAATCGGTTCATTGTATTTCACATTTTTTTGTGTTCATTTAATCCAATTGTTTCAAAGAAATGTCTAAATTAAAGAACAAAAATAATGATTCGGTTAATTTACATTTATATGTGCGTGGTTTATTTGTAGCAGTGTGGCAACTGAATAAAACGAATGATTGATTCAGTTTTTTCTATAGAATCAAAAGACTAAATACCTCATCTATTTTATGATAATTTTTTATTTAGTTAAAAAAAAAATTATGACTTACAAGGAGTTATGAAACAAACTTTGAGAGTCGGGCGTTCACGCAAAATAATAATAATAATAATAATAATAATAATAATAATAATAATTACATTCATTATCGCACTCCAGTCTGCCTCATCTCTGTATCTACAGTAGAGGAAGGTTGTATTATAGTTTCTTTTTTCTCAGTCTCTGCACTTGTTTCCGCACCAACTTTCATAAGTATAAATACTTGAAAAATAACATATTAATACTTGCATGCGTAACTTAATAAGATGATCTCTCTTTTCTAGTCTCCTAATAGTCTCCGCATCAACCTTCCTCTAATGTAATAGTAGGGACTTCATATCCCGTATCAATATTTCTATAACAATAATAGTTGACCTCATTAGTATAAATACTTTTTTTGAGTACACAACAGGGGTGAAGATTAGTATAAATATTTCAATGCATATGTATCAATACTTGCAAAAAAAAATATTAATACTTTGATGTATAACTTCATATGATCAAACGCCTGAAGATTAAACTTTGTACAATGTATATACATAAAAATACTTCACTGCATAGGTATAAATATTTTTAATACTTGATACTAATACTTTCATATGTCAACCAACGTCATATTAAAAAAATATTAAGTATTGCAGTCCCTTCATATAGTTATGGTTATATTGATATTTTTAGAAACATGTATGGTTCCCCCTAGTCGCCTTCGACATTTAGTTTGAGTGCCCTCCCTCCTCCCCCCCCTTGCCCGATATTTATGATGCGGAGACAGTTTGGGAAATTTGGTTGGAGAGATAATTATTTACATTAAAATGTTTTTGTGCATAGGTATAAATATTCCCATTCATAGGTATTAATACTTTAAAAATTGTGCAGGGATGATACATATTATATAAAAAATTGTTAGTTATGGAAGTTATGTACGAAGACAAACAGTTCTTAGTGTCCAAAAAAAATATGAATTTTAGTTTATATACTATTAAAAACATTTTGACAAAAAATCATTTTATTTTTCAATGGTTGGATTCGTTGGACATTAATTATAGAAAATTGTCAAATAGGATTGCGAGGCAGTACCTTGACTTAGACAGCATTAATCTTACATAAACATTTTAATAAATAAATTTAGTTTGTTTATTGAATATTTCGACAGCCATTATGAAAGCTGTCAAATTAAAAAAAAATTGGAACGTTGGATTCTGATTTGTCTCACAAGAAAATTTCCGACTTTTTTAAAAATATCAAAATTTATAAATATTTTCTTATAAATAACCACATTTTGTCAAAATTTTATTTTTTTCCAAACCGTATAGATTATTTATGGTTTTAATTAAAAATTTAAACCGTAAATATTCCTTACGGTTTGAAATTTTTTTCTGATTTAAAAATTCGGACCGTATATATTATTTACTGTCTGAATTTTTTTTTTTTGGCCCAACTTTGCACCTCTGGTTAACATATCAAAATACCTTCAAAAATCATGAAAATTTACCGACGTGCATTCTTGATTTCATAGAATAAGACTGTGAAGTTTCATACAAAATCTCAAAACAGATCGTGAGATATGGGCTCTCAAAGATTGCCCAAACTGCTGAAAGAGTGCTTCTGATGCCAAATTTGCACCTCTGTTTAACATATCAAAACAGCTTCAAAAATCATGAAAATTTACCAACATGCATTCTTGACTTCATAGAACAAGACTGTGAAGTTTCATATAAAATCTCAAAACAGATCGTAAGATAATGAAACATAACATTTCGTACAATTATTAAATCTCATCGTTGATATTTCTTATAAATTAATATTTCATAGTGATTTGTCAATTCTAATATTAGAGTTTACTATTACTAATTCAATACGTAGATATTTCATAGTGAATTGTACATGAAAGTAACGTCAACTAATTCATCTAAATGTGCAATTAATCCGCATAAAAGTTACTGAGTTGTGCATGCAATGAATAAATAATATATATACATATGAATTATAAAGATTGTGTGAAAATTATATATTATGTGAATATATTTTGTTGATATTTCATAGTAATCGATTTGCCAATTCCGGAAAATATATTAGACAAACTTTTAGAAATAAGAAAATATATTCGAAGATATACTATTAGAAAAAAGGATATTTAAACAAAAGAATCTCAAACCAAGTAACATGCATAAAATATATAAAGTTACAATACTCACAATACATTTCTCATAAGCATTCAATTTTGAGCCGAGTTGCATTAGGCATTGAGTGTGCATGTAAGATCAAGATCAAGAAAATCAAATAATTATTTATGTTCCAAACACAACTTCAAATTTCTAGTACTAACTACAACTTCACCCAAAAAAAAAAATCACTAAGAACACCTATAAGCCATATTAAGCGCTCCACAATTCTCAAAGGAAAAAAACAAAAAAAAACAAAAAAGGCAAGTAATTATTGTACAGATCAACGACTTGCAATTTGCACACAGATACAATATATGATGTATCAGACATTAGTCGGTGAGGCGTCGACTGGTACGGTATGCTTAGAGTGGGATGACCCCGAGGCACTCCGGCCTCCTTCTCTGACACTGTTCTCTGCAAACCGCACACTCGCAGTGTGATACCCTTCTTGCTGCTCATGGTGAGTCCATTCGCTCTCGTAGTAGTCTTTAGCTGTGGAGCCGGATGTGGGACCAATCAATATCCCGCCCCACTGCGGGAAGTGGATTAGGACTACAGGCAGAGTGCAAGCAATTATCATTATTCCCATGTAGAATATGCCGTCTTCGGTCGAATATTTTGATCCATGGAAGAAGATGACTTGTGTGAGCACTGCACCAACGTTGCCGCCACCTCCTGTCATGCCCGAAATGAGGCCCAATGACCTGTACTCAGAGAAATGAAGCTAGATTTTCAATTAAATTGAATCACAACAGTAAACAAACAGAACATACTGCGTTCAAAATGGTATATACACCGGCTTTCTTTTTGAAATTTTTTAGAAAAACAGTTAGTAAACAAACTATCATAGAATCAATACAGTTGTATCTGAAATCATTACCTTCTTGACACAAAGGGAACGACTCCGAATGTGAGACCGCAGGCCGCCTGACAGAAGAATGAAAACATCAACAAAAGCACAATTGACGAGGCCAACGAATCAACCCTTCCAAGAAGTAAGCAAAGCACGCCGCCCGTTGTTTGGACCACCCACAGACCCCACAATCTCCCCCTCATTCCAAAAAAATCTGATAGGTAATCCGAAAGGAAACCACCCCCTGGCCGGGATATAATATTTGCCAAGCCAAAACTAGCTGCAATTGAGCCCGCCTTGCTGATGTTCACGCTAAAGCGGTCATAGAAGTACTGAGCAATTATGTTGTCAATTGTTAGCTCTACACCAAAGCAGTATCCATAGGTTAGTGCTAGGATCCATGCTCTATAGTTGGTCACTGCATGTTTGAACACCTGCATTGTGTGAAACTTGGAATTAAATTAAGCAGTGTAAATATATTAGTTAATTCAAATTAATGTCCTCTTTCCTTTAGGTCCAAATATATCAAATCGAAATTTTTACCGGTGCAAACTTATCCTTATGCTTCTCCCCTGCTTTGTGAAGGTCCTTGTAGTTTCCAGTGGGCATGTCCTGCCCGAACATCAGCAAAGCAATGGCAGAACCAGTTTGCATCACTCCAGGAATGAAGAAGGCAATACGCCATGCAATGAAATGGGTGCTCCCGATCTTTTTTATCAATTCGTATACCAGGGGCATAATCAATTGCGTCGCTCCACCACCCAAGTTTCCCCAGCCACCCGCAAATCCATTGGCTTGTCCAACCTATTAAAAGAAAACATAATTATATATATATATAGTGTGTTTTTAGGAAGGAGGGAGAATTGCAATTATCATTCTTCCAGTACTTTTTCCTCAGTAAACAACAGAAATAAGTTTAGTTCTAGTAATTTCAAATTGGTAGAAAAAAGGGAACATGGAAGACCACTAATTTCTAAGTTTTTGTACAAGTGCACTCAATGAAGTTTTACAAAACACTATCAGTTTGTATAATTAAAGAGAATTCAATTTTAATGTAACTAGTGGCTGGTTAAAGCTACGAACCCTAGGAGCAGAGAACATTGAGCTCATCCAAAATTGGGTGGAGACAAAGGAGGCGAGAGAGAAGCCGGTGAAGAAACGAACGAGAAGAAAGCCCGTGGCTGAGTCAATGAGGGATGTGCAGTACACCATCGGTGTGGTGAGCAGGATAAGACTGGCTGATGCGAGCCTAATTAATATAAAATATAGAGCATATAATTAACATGAACATCATTTATTACAATTTGTTTAAATTTGAGAAATGGAATTATATGCTGTTCTTTTAATTTATTTTTGGGGAAATGACTGGCAAAACGTCAACCTTATTTCACCAATAAAATCAGAAAATGTACAAAAACAAGTGAAGAACAAAATATTATATATTTTAGACAGCTAATAATTGATTTTTTAGACTCATCAAATTGATCTCAAAATGCACCAATATACCACCTGAATGAATGAATGAATATTTTACAAATTATTAAATAAAAATACCACCAAATGAGAAGAAAAGTATTTAATTACTTAAAAAGCCACATAACTACTTAATCAGTGAAAACTAAGCATTGCATTAATGAAACTCAAAAATATATTTGTTTGGTCTTTAATTGCAATTAAAAATATACTAGTGCAGCAATCATAATCATACCTAGGTCCAACCAGATCACAGGCAGTACCCATGGCGAGACGAGCAAACACAGCCCCGGAGACTGATGCAATACCGGCGTTTCCAATGTCAGTGGCTGTAAGCGAGAGGTTGTCTCTGATGACAGGCAGCAGAGGCGGGGCCGCAAAGGTAGAGACGAAGCAGCAAAAGAAAGAGAACCAAGAGAGGTGGAAGGCGCGCATGTGCGGCTTGATAGCAGAGAAGATCCAGAACTCGGTCGCCTTGCTGTCTGAATCCACTGGTATCTTGAATTTTGCTGCATTGTCCCGTTGTTGCACCTCCAGAGAAGAACCCTTGTTTGTTGTTGCCATCTGATCTGCCATGTTTAGAGCTAAAAAAATGAAAGAATTAAGGCATGGTGAAGGTTTTCTTTTCTTTCTCTGGTTTTCTGTTTTTTGGTTTTACAAAACTGTGGTTATTGTTGCACACTCGCATTGTAATCATTTACATGAATCCAGATTGAGGTACACAGACATTAAAATTGTTTTCTTCTTTTGAAATGAACCCTTGACATGGATACAAATTAAAAAAGTATCTTTTTCTTGGGACTATTGAATAGTTCAAACTTCAATATTTGGCATTTGCTAAAGACAACTAGACAAGAGACTTCAATTTCTAAAAGACAAGAGATAAGTTTAAGGGCAAACCAGGAATTAATTTGTTGCAACAGTTGCTCTCTCTCTCTCTCTCCTTCCCTCTTTCCTTTGATCTCTGCACAGTAGTTAAGAGGATGGTTATCTCCTAGACAGTTGAGTTCTATATATAACCATAAATGGATGCATGACAGACTGGCAGGAGAGTTAGCCTATTCAAAAATGTTAATTGTTTAATTGTTGGGAAGCAGCTAACACTCCTCCAACTCCAGTCCCTTAAAAATCTCTGGAAATTTTCAACTAATTTTATAAACATCAATACTAAATCCTGTAAACATCATTACTAAATTTTGTAAACAAATTCGACAGATTCTGTAAACATAAAAATGCGTGGAAGCTGTTAAAAACAAGTGAAAGCTGTTAAAAATGTGTGACATCTGTTGAAAACGCGTGACAGCTGTTAAAAACACATGACAACTATTGGGGACCACCTTCTATGAACATACATATAATATCCTGTAAACATACACATATTATCTTGTAAACATACACATATAATCCTATAAACATACACATATAATTATGTAAACATGCATAGTGTACTTCAAATTATAGCAATTGAAATTATGACAATTGTGGCAGTTAAAAATAGGTCAGAACTAAACTAAAAATGAAAGACTTTTATACACGGGGATTTTTGGGGAACTGTAGCCCAGGAGACATTACCTTTTCTCTAATTGTTATATGAAGATGAAGTATTAGTAATTAATTATTGCTGTTTTGAAATATTAATGTTGATTAGTTCTAGTAATAATAATAATAATAATGGCTGCTGGTTTTTATTGGTTGGTTTTCAAGAGGCTAGGAATTAGTAAACATGACAGAACAATTAACAAGTCTAAATTGGAAATTGGGAGCCATTGACTTGTTATTAGTAGGGTTTAAGAAAATTAAGTGTCCACCCAATGTTTATTTCTCAACATTTTTATTTTTAAATTTTAACTAGTTAAATGTTAATAAATATCTATTTTTATAAACCATATATATATATATATAGAGAGAGAGAGAGAGAGAGATAGGCTAATGTGCATTCGAATGTATATGGTCCGAAGTGCTTATGTCCAAATTTGAAATTTCAAAATCCAAACGGTCGATCCGAACCATTCATCTTGTTTTCCATATTAATATGTGCTTGGAGACCAAATTTTACATTTTTATGAATTTTTTTACTATTTATTAAGTATTTTACAAAATCGTTGATCCAACAGTGGCTGCACAAAACAGTAAAACCGTTGGATCAGTGATTTTCAAAGTGGCTTAATAAATAGTAAAAAAATTCAGAAAAATTTAACATTTGGTCTCCAAGCACATATTAATATGGAGAATAAGATGAACGGTTCGGATCGACCGTTTGGATTTTGAAATTTCAAATTTGAATTATAAGCACTTCGGACCATATACATTCGAATGCACATTAGCCTATCTATCTCTCTCTCTCTCTCTCTATATATATATATATATATATATCATTTAAAGTTTGCAAAACTTTGCAAATAAAAATACAAGTATGCTACTTATCAATTTTATTGATTTTTTTTTTATATTTTTAACGAATATGATATTTCTAATATATAAACATGGAGTAAAGCTAATATACACTTAAGTGTATATTAGCTTTACTCTGTAAACATGTAACTATTTTTTAAGTTATAAATTTAAGATACTAATTAATCAATCTATATTATTGGTGTATCTGTTGTTACTGGGTTGAATAATTAGCTAATCTTGTTTATATACTTAGCTATAGGTACTATTAAGTAATTTGAGATTTTAGTGAAAAGACAATTGATGAACAAATCATAAGCTGCTGTCAGGGCCCACATGCATGTCAAGTTGTACTTTATTTTACATGGTTCCTTGAGGATACGGAGTGAAGGAGAGGTATCAGAAAGAATCCTTGTTTTGACTTTTGGGTTCCTTCAGGATTGGTATCATTGCAATTTTCTAGGATTGTACTTAATTCAACGCCTAGTTCTTCTCAAACCTTATTTCGTGTAGTGCTTCATGTTATAACTATATATGTTCCTTGCTGATTTTTTGTTGACCTATACACGCACAAACTTGTTTTTCATAAGATTTGCGAATTAAACTTGAATAATAAGTTTTTTTTTTTGTGAAGCTGAACCGAACGCCGAATTATTTGATTGACCGAATTTTAACTCAAGGGCGGAGTCAAACTTTCTGACTATAGGGATCAATTGTGAATTGGAGTCAATTATAAAAAAATATTATACTGCGAATAGAGATCAATTTTACACTACCCGTAGCATTTTATTCTAGATTTCATTAAAATACCTTGTATAAGTACAAATTTCTTTTAAAAAAATGGGAGTCAATTGACCCCCATTAGGTCTTATTCCCTCTGCCTCTACTTTGACCGAATTAAATTCAAATAATTTGAGAATTTTATGATTTTTTTTCCGAATTTTACTAATTATTCCTGAATTTGTCCCGAATTTTTCCTAGAATATTTTTTTTTGTTCTCTTGCAAGTCAGAGATCTTTGGTTCGGATAATTTTGAATAATTTCTGAATTATACTCAAATTATTTTCAATTATGAATTTTTGACATTGTCGAATTGAACCCGAATAATTCATTTTTCACTATGCTCACAAATTCACAATTCACAAATTGACTCCTTAAAGGAAGAAACTCAAGCAATAATAGAGTATACCGTCACAAAAAATCCTGTAGTAATATAAAGATATTTATGTAATAATAATAAATTGAATGGTACCAATTCATTCAGAATCTCTCTCTTTCTTGAAAAATTAAAATAAACAAGCGTCTCCATCTCTTACTTCATATTTTTTTTATTTTCTTTTTGCTTTCAAGATTCAAAGTATCCCACCATCTTGTACCTACCAAAACATATCAGTTCTTGAGTTTGTCACATCTGGGATTCTTAATTAATCCGGAAATTAAGTAAGCAATCCAAATAAGACAATTAAAGTTTACTTTTGCTTATGCCTAATGTACTCTCCTTTTTTTTACTTATCTACATCGTAATCATAGTAGTGTTTATATTATTTTTTCTCAGACACTACCAACAAAAGTTCTAAAGCAACAAGGTACTTGTATGTATAGTCATTAGAGGTGCAAACGGATTGGATATTCAGATATATATAGTTTGTGGATACGAATAACGGATAGATATATAGATACATATATAATTTTGGATATAAATAATTATTTATATATATTTTTTTAAGTTGTTTGGATATTTGTTGGTGTCGAATTGGATACGGATACGAATAATTATTAGTGTTTGTATTTTTGTATCTGCTTGTTTTAGAATCACATATAATTAGAGAAGAATATTTTTTATTGGTATTTATTGATTAAAAATAAGATTATGTTGGTGATTAAATTTTGTTAACGATATATATATATATATATATATATATATATTATAATGACATAACAAGTTTAACATGAGAAAAATGTTATTTTGTTCACTGTAATAATTAATATCAGAAATTTGTATGTACTTTATTGTATTTTTATGTTATAATGAAAAAATATTTTTTTAAAGTTACATGTTATTTTTCTCAAAATGTTTAATTAGGTATCCGAAATATAATTGTATCCGTATTTGTATCATTTTAATATATTATATGTAGAGTAAAGCTAGGGTGTGATGTGGTCATCAAGAGAGTTTGGTGAGCACAACTTCAAAAGTTCATCGAATCGACTTCAAACATCAAATTCAAACCGTTAAAATCCATGTACTTCATGAGTGATGCATGTACATGTAAAATTTTGAAAGTTTCAAATTTATTTAATGGTTCCTAGTTGTGCGGGGACAATTCAAAAAAAAAATTATGCGGGGTTAATTGATAAGTATTTATGAGGGAATTGTTTATTTAATGGTCCCCAGTTGTGCGAAGACAATTTATGGATTGATTTGTTCAGTCATAAATAGATATCATTGCATAGGGATTAATACTTTGCAAATTCAGGATAAATACTTTGATGTTTCAAGTTAAATACTAACCGTTTCTGCAGAATATTAATGATTGAGAGATCTCTCCATGACTTCTTTTGGCAGTTATTGTGAGGTTGAGACTGTGGAGATTGTTATCAGGATTCAATAGTGAAATATCAATTTTGACAAATAAGGTAATTATATGTATACATCGATTTACGATATGTATTGACTTTTTTGTTTTCTTATCTTAGTATTTTGATTAAATAGTAATAATAAATCCATAGTCCAGTCCGGATAGGGCTGGCAAAAAAATTCGAGGTTTGTGATTCGATTTGGGTTTGATTCGAGTTTAATTCGATTCGAAATAAGTTTGAATTGAAACAAACCAAACCAGGTTCGGTTCGAAATTAATTCAAATCAAACTCAAACCTAGCCTAGTTCGATCAAAATAGGTTCGTGATTTTTTTGTGGTTCAAATCTCATAAAATCACCAGCCATCCATTTACCTGATGGAATTAAAATCCAAGATAGAAAGTCATAATTTAACTTAGCCGACACTCCCTCGCTCTCAAATCTAACCTAGTTCTCTCTCCACCTCTCCCTAACTCACTCTCCCTCTAGCTCTAAAATCTAGTCGATGCTCTCGGCGACTAGCTGTCTCTCCGGCTGTCACTCCTCTCTCCGGCCTAAATGACTGTCTCTCCTCTCTTTGCGGTCGTCTCTCATAGTTCATATCAGGAAAGCTGTTTCTGATGTATTGTTTCATGGATAATTTTTCAACTTAAAAACACTCATTTCATAGTTCATACAGGTAAAAGGAAGCCATGTGAATTTTGTCTCGCGAGAAAAAAATAATGTATAAACTACCGGTATAACTAGGGTTGCTAAAAAATAATTTAGTTTGTGGTTCGATTCAGGTTCGATTCGAAAAATATATAGTTCGTAATTAATTCGATTCAAAATGGGTTCGGTTCGAAACGAATCAAACCAAATTCAGTTCGAAACTAATTCAAACCAAATCCAAACCTACGGTAAATTCGGTTCAGTTCGTTGCCACCCCTAAGTCCGGATAATCTCGATACAGAGCACAAATTCAATGTTTCGGAAATGAAAAGATAAGCTATCGAATTATTTAGTGATATCAAATTCCGTAGGAAATGTACTAATTAATTAATTAAATTATGTTGAGATATTTTTGGTTGGGGAAGGGAAGCGGAGAAGAGATTTTTGTCCTTCGACTGTGTTGTGGGGCCGACCGTTGGTGCTCTTCAAAAGCTTTTGACCAAATTTGTACGCTGCGCTCCGTTTTCATTATATTTGTCAGAAATAACATTTTCGTTGAAACCCTTCAAATGTACTAATTTAATTATGTTGAGATATTTTTGGTTGGGGAAGGGAAGCGGAGAAGAGATTTTTGTCCTTCGACTGTGTTGCGGGGCCAACCGTTGGTGCCCTTCAAAAGCTTTTGACCAAATTTGTACGCTGCCGTTTTCACTCTTTTACTTTCTTTTTTACACTTTTGTCCTTGTAAATACTTTATTGTGTTACTTATCAATCTCGACATTTTCTCCTTCATAGGTTCAAAGCCATTTCAAGCATAGACACAAGATTCGCAAATTAAATCTGAATTAAATTTGAATAATTTATTTTCTTGGTGATTCTAAATCAAATGTCAAATTATTTAGTTAACCGAACTTCCACCGAATTAAACTCTAATAATTAGCGAATTTTATATATTTTCTCCGAATTTTACGAATTATTCGTGAATTTTTTCCGTTCTTTTTTATGGTCATTTTTTTTCTTCTCTCTTGCATGACTGAGATCTTTAATCCGGATAATTCTGAATTATTCCTAAACTATACCCGAATTATTTCTAAATCACAAATTTTTGACATCGCCGAACCGAATCCGAATACTTCATTTGTCGCTACGATTTCCAAGTAGATAATGAGATTTGCATTGTCTTTTTTAACCTAGTACGAATCTTAAAGAGGACCCTTATAATTCAAATAGATACCAAAATTATTTTTGTTCGGCTGGAAGTACAACATCGGAATAGACCCAAGTATCTCCGAAAATATATAAATTTTCAAAAAAAAAAAATGCAAGTATTTTATACTAGATTTATGTAATAATAACCTGACATGACATGATCACTATAAAATAATAAAATAATGCCACTTCAAATTTGAGACTGGTCAGTATTGGAATTAATTATAACAAATTAAGTATCTTCTATATTAGTTTTATATTTAGAATGAATATAGTTGACTGCAAACATTTTTTATATACGTAAGACTATGACTTATATGCCTTTATAGTTTAAGGTAATAATAATAATAATAATAATAATCAATAAGCTCTTTCTCTCTCTATCTATCTCGAAAGTCCACTCTCTTTCTCTCTCATAAAGTGGATTCCTTCTAATAATAAATCATCTTAGTGGCAAGCATTATTTGATCATTGTTTTTCTTTGAAATTGTGAAATTTTTGTGTTTGTTTGCATAGAAGATTTTTATTCAAATAAAGATAATTATGAATGTTTCAATTTAAGTCTGAAATTGTAAGAATATTTTTCTATTCGTAGATAAATAGAAAATACAATTTTTGTCTTTATTTCAGTGGTAAAAAAAGTTATGAAGAAGAAAATAAATAGTAGATGCATCTAAAGCAAGGTTTTAATAGTGATTATCGTCTCATAGCAGAAAAAAAAAAAAAAAAACTATTAGGAATAGCGTAACTATAACGAAAACTATCATACATAATGTTTTTTCATTCAAAATAACCTAAACACCATGGTATAAATTATATATATTTCTATGAAAAAACAAATACATTATGGAATAAATTATCTATCTTTTTCTATTTAAAAATAAAATTATTTTGAAATTTGAAAAAATTAATCTTTAAAATTAATTTTTAATTTGAACATTATATAAAAACCTATATAGCATAGTGTGCACTATAGCACATAGCGCAAATAGCGAACAGCTATTACCGCTATAGCGATTATAGCTGAAATAGCCCACCTTTATCCTATTGCATAGCGTTCAAGGTCCAAAAACAATATAGCTTCACTATTGCGTTGTTATAGCGCGTTGTTTCAAACACTGATCAAAAGTTTTTATCATTTTGTAGGATATTTTCAGAATTTTGAAGGGTTTCACGAAAATGTTCTTTCTGACAAATATTTATTTACGAGCAAAGCATGGCTTTCTACGGTAAGGAAAGGATCAATCTTGGAATTGGAGAGAATCGTTGGGATCTCATCCAATTAAGATTTCCATTTAACGAATCCCACTATTTGGGTTTGGGATTCCTTTTCGTTAAAATATTTTTAAATTTTATATACCAAGTTGGCTTGGCTGTCGTGATCATGATGTACGGATAGTTTCAATTAGAGTATTTATACTCGGGTGGGTACGGGTATTCCGGGTATATCCGTCTCGGGTACGGGTACATCTTGGATACGGGTATACTCGGGTACAAGGATATAATTTTCAAAACTCATACCCTACCTGAGTTATACCCTTACCAGTGTACCAAAGACGGGTAAAGCGGGTACAGGTACAGATAGGACGGGTAGGGTATTTTTTTTTTTTTGTTTTTTTGTTGGTTTTTTTTTTTTTGTTTTGCTGTTTGTTTGCTGTTTTTTTTTGCTGGTTTGGGGGGGGGGGGGGGGGGGGGGGGGGAGGGGAATCAGAATTTTTGAATTTTGAAATGGATAAACAGTAACTGGGATATACAGGTACGGGTACTCGGGTAGTTGGGTACGGATAAACTCGGGTAAGGTATAGTCGGGTATTGGTCCAAAATAATGGGTCCGGTCCGGTTTTTGCCCGTACCCGTGTACCCGAGTACCCGACCCATACCCGAGCTCGGGTATAGGCGGGTATACCCAATCCGGGTTTTTGCCAAACACTAGTTTCAATGTCTTAATTTTTGAGTTGTTATTTTGTGGTTTAAACAAATTATGACGTAAATTTGAGCTAATATAGAATAGGAAAGATGGTTTTAAAAAAATGCACTTTGAAATAAGTTTTATTCTCATCTCTTTCAGATTACCTTGAAGTCTTTCAAAATAACATATGAATCTATAATCTGATAGACAATCGATTGGAATATGCTTAAAATAATGGAATCAACTTTACAAACCAAAGTATTTGGAGATGAATTTTAGATGGTAAGTTTTTAGTTAAATCCCTTTATTATAATTGATTTGATTATGGAGTTGGTCGAGAAGAACTAGAGTGTTATTAATTAGTTCACCAAGCTTCTTGGTAAACTAAAGTCTAAAATATATCAAATTGGTTTCAAATGACAAATTAAAACTATTAAAATTTGTCTATCTTACGAGTGATGTGTTTACATGTGGAAATTTTAAACATTCAAATTAATTTAGTATAAAGTCAAGCGGTCAAAATTAGAAGGTTAATAGATTAATTTTAATGTATTTATTTTTTGAACTTTTTTGACCACTTGATTCTATGCAAAATTATTATTTTTTTACATGTAGACCCATCGCTCATAAAGTATGCGGATTTCAACGGTCCAAATTTGTCGTTTAAAACCGATTCAATGGGTTTTAGATTTGAATTCACCAATAGACTTGGTGAACTTAAGAACACCCTAGTTCTACTCGAGATAGTCCAAACAAAATAAATGATGTTATTTGAAATCTAAAAGTATTTTTATGATTGGTTAGGAGAAACAAAATTCTCATAAACAAATTAAACTAAGTAAAATTCTCCGAAATTTTTATAAATGCCCAAAAAAATAATAAATTATGAAATCTACCCTAGTTTTGATTGAATTTTGAAATCTACCCAATCCGGTTACCAAATAATCAGATTTGGCCCTTCTTTTCACTGACTAGGTGACCGGACTTGGAGAAATGGTCCGGTTATTCAATAATCGGAAATTGGGAATATATTCGGTGGTTTACTAACCAGAGTTATAGGTCTGGTTATTGGTTGGAGATTTTGCCCCTTTTTTTTATAAAACAGAAATTAAAAAAAAATTGTTTTTTATATTGAAATATTAAAAATGTTGAATATATTTATTTAAAAATAGATGAAATACAATATAATTTGATTTATTAGAAAAACTGCAACAAATAACCCGGATCAGTACTTTTCAGGCTAGATTTTTGATGGCTGTAAGAAAAATTAATATATTTCTTTATGTGTTATTGGAAAAAAATAAAAATGCTTAGATTCTGAGTTATTGATCCCGGTTCAAAAGTCACTTCTAGGTAATTCAGAAAATATTGTGATCCTTCTAGCACATTTAATTTATGAAAAATTGTATCTATTTTGAGAGTTCTTTTTGAATAACAATCATTAAAAATAAAAATTTATGTTATTTAATGATTGTTATTCAAAAAGAATTCTCAAAATAGATACAACTTTTTATAAATTAAATGTCCTAGAAGGATTGCAATATTTTTTGGATAACTTAGAAGTGACTTTTGAACTGGGATCAATAACTCATAATATAAACATGGTTTTTCCAATGACACATAAAGAAATATATTAATTTTTCTTACAGCCGCGAAAAACCCGAGCTGAAAAATATTGATCCGGGTTATTTGTTATAGTCTTTCTAATAAATCAAATTATATTGTATTTCATCTATTTTCAAATAAATATATTTAACATTTCTAATATTTCAATACAATTTTTTTTTTCTGTTTTATAAAAAAAAGGGGCAAAATCTCCAACTTACGGTAATCCAATAACCGGACCTATAACCGATTAGTAAACCACCAAACATATTCCCAATTTCTGGTTATTCAATAATCAGACCATTTCTCCAAGTCCGGTCACATAGTCAGTGGAAAGAAGGGCCAAATCCGGTTATTTGGTGACCGGATTGGGTAGATTTCAAATTTAATCGAAACTGGGGTAGATTTTGTAATTTGTTATTTTTTTGGACATTTATAAAAAATTTGGCAAAATTTCCATACAAGATTTATGGTTGATTAATGAAACTGTTTTTTCAAATGAGAAATTTATTTTAGAAATTTATTTGCATCTTATGGTTAGAAAACAATAATATTTTTTTGAATAATTATATTCATCTCCACACTCATATTCCATCTATCTTTGCAGATGCAATTTATAAAAGTTATATTATGGTCCCCACTAATTATTTAAATACTTTCAAAATTAAAGGACTCACGTTAAATAAGGAATGTGATAATTATTTAGAGGTTGTCCTATAGTTCCCACTAATTATTTAAACACTTCTAAAATTAGAGGGTCCACTTCTAAAACTAGAGATTGTACTATGGTCCCCCAGTAATTATTTATCCATACAAAAAATTAGTCATCAGGATAAACATATATGAGATGATTATTCAAGTATTTTTTACATGTGTATAAATACTCTAGTGTATAAGTACAAAAATACTTGTAATACTTGATATTAATACTTTCATATGTTAGTTAGTGTCATATGTAAAAATTACATGCAAGTATAGGTATAAATAATTGCACGACGAGTATAAATATTTGTGTGACGACAAGTCCAAAAGTATGTCATTATGGATCTCATTTGAAAGAAAAAATTACGTAGAAGACATTTATGGTTTTAGATTCGCAAAATTTCTCATAAATCGTTAGAAATATGAACGAGATTGAAATGAGATTAAAAAAAAAAACTCATATTTAAAAACATGTATGCCTCCCCTTCCCCCCATGTAGTTTGAGATTTAGTTGGAAATACAATTATTTATGTAAAAATTGTTCAACTTATAGATATAAATATTTTTGTTCTTAGAGATAAATACTTCCATATGTAAGTGTTAATATTTTAGAAAAACAAATTAGTGCTGAAGTTTATATGATCTCCTGTAGTAGTTATGGAACTTAATGCGGAGATAAATGTGATGATGGAAGTGCGGTAATAATTATCATCATTCTATTTTTTTCAGAGGTAGTCTTGCTAATCTCATAGGATTATTTGCAGTAAATCTTTATATTTTGGGATGTACTCACTTTTGATTAAAAAAAAAAAATTGAGGCTGCTAGATGACGCATTTAAAAATTGGATTATTTTCACCTAGAGTCCTAAAAAATAAAGAAATTTTAATTTAACACTCATAACATAATGATTTGTCTCTCCAACCTATGACTTTTACTTCAAATTAACGTCTTACTAATTTAATTAATAATTAAATTAGGCAAAAAATATTGATTTATTGGTCAAATCATTAGAATGCATTTAACTTGGTCAAATTGCTTTGTAATTATAATTTAGAGTACGATTATTATGACATTAGTGTCATTATATAACACCAACTCCAAAACTTATCGAATCGACTTTAAACGATGAATCTAAACTGTTCAAACCGATATATTTCATTAGCTGTGTGTTTACGTGTCAAATTTATAGTTTTTCGTATTTATTTAGTATCAAGTCAAGCGATCAAATGTGCGAGTTTTTAAGTTAATTTTAATGCATTCGTTTTTCAATATTTTTTATTACTTGATTTGGCATTAAAATAACTCAAAAAGTTAAAAAAAATTACATGTAAAACGTATCACTCATACAATAAATCAATTTGAACAGTTTGAATTTATCATTTAAAGTATATTCAATAAATTTTGAAGTTAATATCTAATGATACCAATATGATACTAGCCGGACTCTATAATTTATGATAAAATGTTTTCCAAGTATTGAGTTGGTTTTTGGAAGACCTAATTTAATTTTATGAATTTAAGAAGCCGTAATTGAAAAAAAATATATAGAAAAACGAGAAAAATTCTCCGTCGCTATATTTTATATCTATTTCTTGCTAACGAGCAACAACCCAAATAAAATAAAATAAATTAGGACAAAAGCGTCCTTTAAAGTACAACTACAATCTATACACGAAATTTTTTATTGATAGAAATTAATAAAAAAGTTGAGAGAGAAACAGAAAGAGTACAACAGTTATAATATTGATAGAAAGATCGGTACAAATTTTACTGATTTTAAAAATCAAAAGAGTTTAGATCGGTAAGAATTCCACCGATCAAAAATTGATCTTTTGTTATATTAAAATATGTGTTTGACTTGACTATGCTATTGTCATAGTTTGAATTGTATACCCAGCTGTCACAACTATTCATTTAAACAATATTTATATATGTTGTATCGGTAGTGATTGGTAAACGGGCCGGGCCGGGCGGGTCCGGGCAAAACCCGGGCACGGACATGGGTAGCCACGGTCACGGGCGTCACAGGCACACAGGTACAATGGACCGGGCGTCACGGGTTTTTTTTTTCAAAAATCTTGTCCTGCCCGTTTAATACCCGTGCCCATGACGGGTTCGGAGACAGGACGGTCCGGGTATCGGGGGCCGGGCGGTCCGGTCCGGTCCGGGTTTGGATTGTTTTTTTTTTCTGTTTTTTTTTTCTATTTTTCTGTTCTGGTTTTTTTCTTCTGGTTTTTTTTTCTGTTTTTTTGGTTATGTTTTTTTTTTCTGTTATTTTTTCTGTTTTTTCTTTCTTTTTTTTGCGGTTTTTCTGTTTGGTTTTTCGGTTCTATTTTTTTTTTGTCCTTTTTTTTCGTTTTTTTTGTTATGTTTTTTTTTGTTTTGTTTTTTTGTTCTGTTTTTTTTTTGTTTTGTTTTTTTGTTCTGTTTTATTTTGCTGTTTTTTTTTCTGTTTTTTTTGCTCTTTTTTTTTGAAAACTAATAAATTATAAATATAAATTCATACAAATTTAAACTCATTTGACATGGTTGTATATTTGAACTCAATAATTTTTGTTATAATAAAATATAAATAAAAAATTTCTTGAATCAATTATTTTAAAAATAATTAAGCTCTTATTTTAAAACAATAGATTAAAAAATAAAAGTTACCCTCCTCTTTTATTTCGGGCTTGGGACCGGCTATGAAAAATAACATAGGCAGAGTTCTAACTTTTTTTTGTTAGTAATTTTTCGTTAAAATGAATAATTTAAAAACTAATTGAAATGTTTAGAAATTTATAATTTAAAAAATAACCATAAAAATTAAAGTTGTTAGAAATATATACCAACACTACATATCTAGAAGTTCGCATTCCTATACCATTGTTCGCTCTCTTCTACACCGTCTGAATCCGAATTTCAAAACAAATCAAATTACTTCACATATTCAAAAAAATAAATCTAACATCCTTTATTAACCTATTAAAAATAAATCCGAATTTCAAAAATAAAATCTAACCTATTCAAAACAAATCAAATTGCTTCACATATTCAAAAAATAAATCTAACATCCTTTATTAATCTATTAAAAATAAATCCGAATTTCAAAAATAAAATCTAACCTATTCAAAACAAATCTAATTACTTCACATATTCAAAAAAATAAATCTTACAAATCTAATTACTTAGCAAATTTAATAAATCTAACATTCAATAAATATAACAAATCTAATTAGTTAACATTCAATAAATATAACATAAACTAAATCTAACATTCAATTTAAATTCTAAAGTTTTTCTACAAAAATAAATCTAACGTCAAATTTAATTTTTAAATTACTCTACAAAAATAAATCTAACATTCAATCTTTCAATCTAACAAAATTTAATCTAGCAAAATTTAATCTAACAAAATCTAATCTAACAGAAATTAATGTTACCTTTTAATTTCGCAGGAAAATCTTCGAGAATACCTTCGTAATTCCGCTTCCGTTTGCGTGTTTGCGTTTGAGTATTTGTTAAATTAACAACTTTTTTTTTAATAATAAAATTAAAATTGAAGAATAATAAAAATATTGAGATTGAGATTGAGAGAATGAGAGATGTGAAAATTTGTAAGGAATGTGTTACATTTCGAAATTTTAAAAGAAACAGAATTTAAACCAATTAAAATGACCATAATGAAATTCTGAATTGTTTGGACCATCCGATTTAATCTAACACGCATCTTAAATGTTGTAATGCAAATTTTTGAATTATCACAAACATTCATCTCATCCAGCATGAATCTTAAAGCATCCAAATTAATATAACCATCTCTATTTCTCTCCTCTCCTTCCCAAACCATGACAGCCCCCCCCCCCCGCCCCCTCTCTGTTACGCCAAAACCAGAGGGGCTCCGCCCTCTCTTCCCTCCTCCGTCGCCGGCGAGCCGCCCACCAGCCCGCCACCCCCACTCTCTCCTCTTTCTCTCACCATGAGCCCCACCAGCACCGCCCCCTCTTTCTCTCTTTTCCCGCCTCTCTTCCCCACCCGTCGAAACCCTAACCCGCGCCCTTTCTCACTGACCCGCGGCCCCACCAGAAAACCCTTCCTTTCTTCTCTCTCTAAACCATGGACCTCCTCTCTCGATTGATCCCTCTCTGTTTTTCGCCTTTTGCCGCTGATTTAGTGAGGATCCGAAAACCTAGAATTTGGGGGTTTTTGTTGTTGCTTGCGGGTGCTAATCGGGTGTCTCTGGGTGCTAATGTGGTGTTTGGAGACGCTAAATCTGTGGTGGTTGATTCAATTGTGGTGGCCACAAGACAAGGCGAAACCCTCATAACCGATTACTTTCTTTCGACATTTTCTCTTTCGTTTAATTTCTAAAATTCTTGATTTGTGTCTTGATGAATTGATTAATGTCATAGGATGTAAATTTGTTAGTTTTCGAGTACGGGTTGTTGATTTTCCCGACTCGATCGATTTGTTCGAATAAATTAAGTATAATGATATTGCAAAATGATTTTTCATTAATAGTAGGAATTGTAAAATATATGACCATTGTGATTTGTATTAATTAAACGGAATTGTAGTTAATTTCACCTTTGCTTAGGTTGTTGATTTTCCCGACAAAGGTGCTGCCTTGTTGTTGTTCTGGTGTGTGCCTTGTTGTGCCTTGTTGAGGCTGTTCTGACCTGTTTTGCTGGCTCTGTTCTGACCTGTTTTGCTGGTTCTGTATTGATAATGTGTATGTGGATGGTGTGTTGTTGAATAGTGCTGATTTTGTGTGTGTACCAGCCCTTGACTTGACAGGGACCAAAAATGTAAATAAATTAAATTGAGGGTTGTTTTGTGCAAAATACAAGCCTTGGGAATTTTTATAAAAATAAGGGGTATGAATTGTAAAAAAATAAGGCCTTATGTAGAGTAGTATAAATTAATAGCCTAAATGTGAAAATGTGAGGTTTTGAATTAATGACCGGCCTACGTATTATAAATGTTATAAATGGACTTGGAGTAAATTGTGAATTGTTAATTAGCGGCTTAAACCCTTGCTAAATTATGGGCTGTTAATTAAATTGAATTGAATTAAAATGATTATAAATGAGCCAAAAGGTATAAAAGAATTGACGAATTAAAATACGGCTTTCGGAATTTAAGTTTTGATAATTTAACTGAACTAAACCAAGTAAACGTATAATATAGGTGTAGGCTCGGTCGAGCAAGATTTCGCGAGGCAATTCGAGACGTCTGATCTTTAAATTAAGCGGTACGCTCGTCATAATAAGGTGCGGGATTCTTGGACTTGTTTGATACTTTATTTTTAGGAATTAAACTGTTTATTCGTTTGTCATGTTGAATGATTAATTGTTGCATATTTTGGAATTCATGCTGCATATTGATTCTCGCATAAATGAGAATGATTGAATTGTTTAGTTAAGGTTGATTGGCATGTTGGTATGGTTATTATTTGATTAGTTCTATTAATTGTTCTTGATGTGAATGAATCTGCCAGGCCGGCCTGTTTAGGTGGCTGGATAAGGTGACGGTGACCTATCCGTTGACCTGTGTTTATGAATTTGCCAGACCGACCTGTTTAGGTGGCTGGATAAGGTGACGCTGCTGATTTATGCGTTGACCTGTTCGAATTTGCCAGACCGACTTGTTTAGGCGACTGGATGAGGTGACGCTGCTGACTTATGCGTTAACCTGTGATGAATTTGCCAGACCGACCTGTTTAGGCGGCTGGATGAGGTGACGCTGCTGACTTATGCGTTGACCTGTGATGATTTTATGAGGCTGACCTGTATGTGTGGCTTTGATATATTTGCTTGAGATTTAGCAAAGTTGACCTGTATAGGTAACTTTGATTCCATGTGATTGTATTTGTCGAGTTGACCTGTATTGGTGACTTGTAACCGGACCTTAGGAAATGGTTAGGCCAAACAGCAATTGCAGATGGGTGTCTGATAAAGGGTTCAGCTTGGTTGGCCATTTGTAGGCGTTTGTAACCCTACAAATGTGGGTTTGATAATGGTCCAGCTCTAAAGAACATCTGTAGTTGCTACAAGCCCTAATGAATTGAGTTAAGAATCGAGTTAAGCCAAATAATTATGTTGTGTTTTGAAACTCATCTTGTAAATTTCGTAAACTGTGATTCAGTTTGATTAATTGTTGTCGAGCATTGGCATTCTGTTATTTATGATTACTTATATATATCTGTTTGCATTGTTATTGTTTGGGTTTCATTTTTGAATATAGAGTTTGATTACAAGTCCAATAGTCTGAACTGTGGCAAATTCGCACTGAGAATTTATTCTCACCCCCTCTCTCCGATTATTTTCAGGTTTATTATGCGGACGCAACAAATGAGGATATTGATAATGCATATAAAAGATCCACTGCCTTGCATGTATATGTGACAGTCGATAGATACACGCGGCAGGCTGTCGCACCCGCGGATTTCGGGTGTGACAGAATGAGTGTATATTTATAGAATTTTGTTTGGAGGGATTAAAATTTGAATTTTAAAAAAAAATTGAAAAAGAAAATGGGTAAGGGTCCGGGTAGAAAGAGGGGATGTGGGGCATGGGGGGAATAGGGGGGGAGAATTTGAGTTTAAATTTTGAATTTTAGACTAAAAGTAAAAAAAAAAAAAAATTATGCCACAGGCTCACGGGCACAGGCATCACGGGTACGGGTTACGGGTACGGGGGTCCGATTCTCACGGGCATTTTTTCAAAAAACCGGGTCCGGCCCGTTTAATACCCGTGCCCGTGTGCCCGTGTACCTGTGCATACTCGTAGCACGGGCACGGTCCGGTCTGGACACGGTCACGGGCGGACCGGTCCGGGTTGGGTCCCCGGGGGCATTTACCAAACACTATGTATCGGTAAACAAATTACCGATCAAAACCTTCAACCAATCATTTCATTTTGAGAAATTCAAGATGCGTATACATGGACCAATGCATGGCATGTATTGACAGAATTTGAATGTTTAGATCGGTGGAATTCTTACTGATCTAAACTCTTTTAATTTTTAGGATCGGTAAAATTTATACCGATCTTTCTATCAATATAACAAGCATTGTACTTTTTATGTTTCTCTCACTACCTTTTTCTTAATTTCTATGAATACAAAATTTCCATCTATACATATATTCCTTATATATTAAATTAATATTAAGTACAGCGGTCCACATTTTGGACATGCATGGTGCATGTACGGAGAGAGATATCACGACAGTGCATGCACAAAGGTTTTGTGAAATTTTATTGGTCCCATATTTAAGCACTCTAAATTGTTTTTGAATTCTATATTTTTAAATTTTAAATAGTTGATCTAAACTGTACAACATGATAGATATATTAAAATGTCTTTGCAGATCAAATATTATATCTTTTTAAATTTTTTTTTACAATTTATTAAGATGAGTACAAAAATTTAATGGCTTGAAAACAATAATTTTGTAAAATACTTAATAAATTACAAAAAAAAAATTGTAAAATTTGATCTACAAGCATATTTTTAATATATTCATCATGTTAAACAATTTATATTAACTATTTGGACTTTAAAAACTTTAAAAATATAAAGTGTAATCAGATGTCACCAAAAACAATGTAAGTGGATCCCTCCTCTTCTATCTATTATCGAAAGTCGAATCGTAATTATGTGAGCACACTAAAAAATAAAATATTTATCTCACATGATGTGATGAACTCGCAATGATATATTTTCAAACCAATTCGATTAATGTGTTTTTTAGTGGTGCATTTCTTTTGAAAAAAAAAAAAAACTACAAGTTATTTTAATCTGTTGATTTTCCTTTTTCTTTTCTTCTATATGAATTACGGCCCACTACTAATTAGTCCATTGCAACTAATGTGGATCTGATGGCCCAATTACCCGTTAAAGAAAAACGGTCCAATAGCTAACATTTTCACCTCAACATTTTACAAAATCATACTAGCCCACACTTTTATTTTTACTCAAAATTTAAAATATTTTTAATAAAAATAACCAGAATTTTGTAAAAAAAAAATTAAAATACTCAAAGTACGAAAAGATTCCGCACCTCCCGAATAAAAAAATTTGGACCTTTGAATTAAATCTAGCATGAATCTTGAAGCACCCAAAATAAAACCCTTCTCCCTTCTCTCTTTCTCTCCTCTCCCTCTCTGTCCATGAAGCTCTTCCCCCCACCCCTCGCCCCCCCCAACCACACATACACACACCCAGCACCCCCTCTCTTCTCCGCCCTCCTCCCCCTCTTCCATTGCCGAACAAATTGCAGTATTATTAAGTTGTCGGTTTAACTAATTTCATTAATTGCACTTATTATTATTATTATTATTATTATTATTATTATTATTTGTAAATATTTATAGAATAAATTAAAACATATAAATATTAATTAAATTTCTAACATAATGGACATACGCAGTCATTCTCCTTTGTTTTGTGAGTCATTACTCATTACGGGCCTATTTGGCCATCTAAAGGGAACGAAAATGGAAATTTTAAATTGCCAAAATACTGTGCCCATGGGCTGATTTTCTTGAAGTATGAGTGATTCCCCCACACACAGTAAACAACTAAACATGCCTTACATATAATGGTGGGAATTTGGGGGACTGCCGAGAACTAATTTAAAAAGATAAAATTGGGGAGCTGCAAAAAATTTCGCTCTTTCGCCTAGAGAGCAAAAAAGGGAGATCGAGCAATCTAGCCGCCTCCTTTCTCTATTCCTCCATTTCATCCCTCTCATTTTCTTCTAGACCTCAATTAGATACACTAGTATGCTCCCCTGTCCTATCTCTATCTCCTTGAGCGGAGAAGAGAATAAGAGAGAGGGGAGGGAGCCAAACCAAGCGGAACTAATCGGAACCGAGAGCACAGTATCGTCGGAGCTTGGAGCGTATAGTCTTTACTCATTTCGATTGGAGCAAAACGGTGAGTTGATACGAACGTCGAAGCACCGCGGTGAGTAGATCTGACCATTGGAGAGCGACGGTGAGTAGATCCGATCGTTGGAGTGCACTGCGATGAGTAGATCTAGCTGTCAGAGCGCCGTGGTGAGTAGATCCGACCGTCGAAGCACCACGGTGAGTTGATCGGACCATTGGAGTGCGACAAAGCAAGTGTAAAAGTGTGGCGGTAAGTAGTTCGGACCGTCAAAGTGCGGCGGCTATCAAATGAAAATAAATCCAATTGTAGAGAGGGTTAGAGAATGATGTATTAGAGTGTTTAAAAGTGTAAATAAATATGATTAGATGGTGAGAATAGTTTAGATAAATTAATGAGAATAAAAAAGTTTAAATTTAGAAATTATAGTTATTTGACTCATTGTAAATACATTTTTTTATCAATGAAATTGTTAGTTGATAGTTAAAGCCACTAACTTAAAAAAAAATTGTGAGAATTCATATCCAGAGCAATATCTGACCGCGTAGAATGAGATTTGAGTTGTTGGTTTTAGTTTTACATTAATCTCAAAGTATATCCCTCCTATATTTTAAATATTTAAATAGATACAAAATTAATTTTAATCAGATTGTGAGTACACAGTCAAGACCTTTTAAGTTATGTTAAGTTGTGGAGTAAGAGATGAAGTAAATCTCTTAATTTACATTTAATTACTCAAATGCGAAATAAAATAAAAAAAATAAGATGAAGTAAGAAATGAATTAATTCAGAATAAATTATTTCACATCTTAATGTGAATTAACTTAATCCACATATAGGACTTACTTTCATAAGCACATATCATCATTTTCTAACATCTTATATATCTAGATTGATTATTTTAAGTAATGTAATTTATACTATCAAATATATAAAGTGTAAATATAAAGAGTAATATTGGAGTAAACAATTTAATCCTTATTAACTTTACTTCACAACAAAACATGACCTTAGAAAGTATTCACTCTAATAATGGGAGAACAATTAATGCTGAGTTCTTAGCTATTCTTCACCCACCAAACTGTTAATTTGGTCCGTGTGATAAATGATTTTTGAACATCGAATGGTTACAATAATTTAACTGTGGAGAGAGGAAAATCCAACAATATTCAATATTGTAAAGTACACATATTGTAAGAACTACAAAAAAAAAAAAAAATCTAAATTTGAGAGTTCAACATGCATAATGTGTGGCTGTGAAATTTGAACTGTAGTCTTCACACTCACAAAATAAAATTCTAATCACTAAGCTACAAGTACACATCTTGCATTTTATGAAAATGACTACTATATAAATTAAAAATAAAAAACAAAGAGAGTAAGGCGACGGTACTATGTATAACATACTATTTCTATTTTGAAAGTCTAATTAGTTGATCCAAACAGTTCAACATCTCCATATGAAAATGTATTTGGTGACCAAATGTATATTTATATTTTACTATTTTTTAATGGGTGGAAAATCACTATTTTTGATGGTTTAGAATATTTTAAATCAAGTAATTTTTATTTATTTAAAAATAATAAAATAATTTAAGAAAAATATACAATTTGATCTCCAAGTACATTTTCGTAGAAAAAACATATTAAACTGTTCAAATCAATTGTTGAATTTTTGAATATAGAGATATGATTTTATACTACTGACCAATGTGCACTATTCATAGTTTAATTAAATTTCAGTATACATGATTAAAAAAGTTTAAAATTGCAAAGATAATTGAACCTCTTTTATGGTTTTAAATGCATACTAACAATTTAATTAATAAAAAAATATTTATAATGAGTTAAATAATTCTCATTTCTATATTTAATATTCTTTATTCTTATGAACACTTTTAATCACCACATTATTTTATTCTCCGTCTCCCAACGATCAGATCCACTTTAATCATCCTTTTTAGTTATTTTGAAAGTTTGATTTAAAAAGAATCCATATTCGCATACATAATACATATATTTTTAATTTTGAGAATAGCATAATTCATATCATATCGCATATACATTAACACATCGTTTATGCAGTGTACAGTGACTAACCACATTACCACATGCATATTAACAACTAAATTTTAATACATTGTTTTGAACAGTATTAAACAAAACTGTCGAGTGAAAAATTAAATAATATTACCGAAGTTTGTCGTAGTAATATTTTGAGAAACCCAATGACTGAACGAGATCCGCCAAGTTTAGGTTTAGGTTTAGGTTCAGGTTCAGTCTTAACTCCGTTCTGCACGTATATTAAAGCACAAATAATACTGGCCCCTACGGTATCCCCGAATAAGCACCGGACACGTCGGTCACGCAAAATATGAGATATCTCAGAGGATACACACTCCAAACTGAGACTCCCTCTCGATATCGGTCTTCATCCTTTTCTCGTCTTCCCGTCCTCTCAGTCTCAGGTATCTGACTCAACGCAATTGAAATAGACGGTCCAGATTTAATTGTATCCGGTGGTGATCGGGATGGCAGTGGGGAATAGGGACAGTATTATTTGTGCTTTGAGATGCGTACCGAGTTAACAATTCCATTTTCGGACCGTCCGATTCAGTTCTCCTCAGTCAGGTAACCTGAGGGGAAAACGAATTCAGCCATCAGTGCATCACAAGTTCACCACCTTCTCCGGGTCCGGGTCCGGGTCGCTCTCCTCCCCATCTAAACCCTAAACCCTCAACCCACCTCTCTTCCCAATTCCCATGGCCGACCAACTACCCAAAACCCTCCCCATCCCCCCTCCTCCAGTTTCCCTCACCGTCTCTCCCCTTCCCCTCACCGCCCCCGTTGCCCCAATCCCTCCTCCTCCCATCGCCCCCATCCCTCCTCCCCCCGTCGCCTCCATCCCACCCCCTCCTATCGCCCCCATCCGTCCACCAACTGCCCCCTCCACCGCCGCCACCGTAGATGATGATGACGACGGGTACGAGGTCTCTGAAGCCCACCGTCAGGCTAAGGAGCGTCAGGAGAAGGCCATCCAAGATCTCCTTCTCAAGCGCCGCGCCTTCGCCTTGGCCGTCCCCACTAATGACTCTGCTGTGCGCTCCAGGCTACGCCGCCTTGGCGAGCCCATCACTCTCTTTGGTGAACGTGAGATGGAGCGCCGGGATCGTCTCCGCTCTATCATGGTGCGACTCGAGTCCGATGGCAAGCTCGATGTCTTGCTCAATATTCAGGAAGCTGAAGGTAAAATTTGTCGAGATATCCTTCAATAACCCTTCATTGATTAATTCTCGATTAAATACATTTTGCTTGTTAAAATGTAATTAGGCATGATCTGGTACTGCTTAGTGCTTAGTACATTACTATACTGGATAGTTGGTTTCCTTAGACACAGTTATGGCACATAGGTTCTTTCCTTTGGGACTTCCTAAGAAATTTGTTCAATACTTGAATAGGATGAAAGATAGTGTTTTAGTACATTGCTGCCCAATAAATGCAATTTTTTCAATTTGAAAAGTATTACAGGAACCTAGTGTTACTCATCTAATTTCTCATAGGTTCTTGCAATGATGTGGATGTATGCCTTCGGAATCATTCAGTGCTGCACAATACTTGATAGGTGGCATTCTTTTGTTCTGCTTTTTTGTTTTAAGTAATATGCATGGCCTTAAACCATGCGGTCTGAACTTGCCATGTCATTTTTCTTGTCCCGTCTTTTCCAGGTTGTTTCTTCTTTGTGTCTGTTTGTTTTTTCCAGTTATTTGAGAATTAGAAGTTTAGGTGTCTCATGGGCCTTAAAAGTACCAAGAGTAACTGTATTCAATAACATCCAGTTTTTTGGACCTTTATTTAACCAACCACTCTAGCAAGTTTGCAAGAAGTCTCAGCATCCTAAATAAAAATTTGCTACATGAATAAGACCTGACTGGTCTCTCTCTCTCTCTCTCTCTCTCTCTTAGAAGCCGAGGCTGAAGCTGCCCAACCAGAGGAGACAGAAGAGATACAGTACCCGTTCTTCACTGAGGCTGATTTGCCAGATGAGTTGCACAAAGCCCGGCTGGACATTGCATTGTACTCGCTTGCATGTGCAAAGAGTCGTGTTGACAGGGCCAAGAGGATAAGGGACGATCCAGATGAGGATTTGGAAAAGGAAGCTGAACTGGCTGTTGAACAGGCTCAGGATTTTGTTTTGGATTGCAGTGAAATTGCGGATGCACGACCTCTCTCTGGTTGCTCCTTCTCTAAAGACGGCAGTTATCTAGCTACAAGGTATGTACCTTTGTAACACTTGGACCAAAGATGCCCCATGAATATTTTCTCATGTTTTGTAGGGTTATTATATTTATAATTATATTATTAATTTGCCTGGGATACAAGGCATTCTTTACTTTCACAATTGTGCTGCTGTACCATGATTTGACCCAATTCTCTGTCAGTAATGATTCTTGATATTTCTCTTGTACAGCTCGTGGAGTGGTTCTATCAAAATATGGAGCATGCCAAATGTGCAGGAGGTAACAAATATCAGCAAGGCACATGAAGATCGTGCGACTGATGTGGCATTCTCTCCTGATGATAACAAGTTGTTGGCGACTGCATCAGCTGACCGAACCGCGAAGCTCTGGGACAGCAGTGGAAAACTCCTAACCACATTTAATGGCCACCTAGACCGCCTTGGGAGGATCGCATTCCATCCCTCTGGGAAGTATCTAGGTACTGCTAGCTTCGACAAGACCTGGAGGCTGTGGGATGTCTGCACCGGCAAGGAGTTGTTGTTGCAAGAAGGACACAGCAGGAGTGTGTACAGTATTTGCTTCCATCTTGATGGATCCCTGGCTGCGTCATGTGGTCTTGATGCACTTGTGCGTGTGTGGGATTTGCGTACTGGACGGAGTATTCTTGCCTTTGAGGGGCATGTCAAGCCAGTAAGTCTGCGATTAAATCAAATTTGTTTTCTTTCTTTTGATAGTTCTTAAAGAATGCCATAAAAGAATTGCAGTACTGGTGATGTGATCAAAGCAAAATGTCTTTCACTCATTTACACTACTCCCTCTATGCGACAGCCCTGGAGCACCTAGAAATGCACCCTTGAATGCATGGTTGTCTCACTTCAGCTAATTTAGGATTTAAATGGCATTTTATTGCATTTTCGTTGAGGTACTCCATGAACCTTTGAATTGCTAACTTGGCTATGCAACACTGTCATCGTTCCAATACAGTAAAGATAAGTCTTGAGAGGACACTATCAAGCGTCATTACTAGTGAAACAAACCAGAAAATCATAAATATCAATACCCTGAGTAAGCAAGTTAACAAAGACCAGTAGTGACATTACCATCTAGTTATATTACTTGTACTGATTGGTACTTTGGTAAATTCATAAATCAGTTTTTAATGGCTACATTGATGAATTACAATTCTGTATTGGCATTGGATTCTCTTTCTTGGATAGTAATTTAAGTCAAATTCTTGGTTTGAATAGCATGGACCTTTTAATTTATATACACACACCTGAGGTTTATGTTACAGGTTCTTGGGGTTAGCTTCTCTCCTAATGGCTATCACTTGGCAACTGGCAGTGAAGACAACTTTTGTCGAATTTGGGATTTGAGAAAGAGGAAGAATATATACTCCATTCCTGCCCATAAGAATCTGATATCTCAAATCAAATATGAACCACAGGAGGGATACTTTTTGGCAACATCCTCGTATGATTCCAAAGCAGCTGTATGTTTTTAGGAACCTCTTCATTTCTTGCTGGCTGAAAAAGAAAGCTTTAATGCACTTATTTACCGTAAAATCTGAAAATGGTCTGCATAGCCTTCTATATATCATTGTCATGAATTTCTTTAGTTACCACCTTCGTCACCCAGTCTTGAGTAGAAAGGTATGGTACATTGTTTTGAATTCGGATCCCCTACAAGTAACTCACATTTTGAGTTTAGATCTGGACCGTCTGATCTGCTCTGGCGCTGATATTAAAGGGACCTCGTACATACCACCTCGGACAGGATTGGTCTGAATTCTGATCGGACAGTCCGGACCCAAACTCAGAATTTGGGTTACTTCAGAGGATCAGGACCCCATTGTTTTTGGGGATTTTTTTTTTTTTTTCATTTTTTGTTTGTTTGTTTGTTTTGTTTGAGGGGGGCAGGGGGCGGGGGATGCTTGTAGTGATTCTCACTTTGCATGGAAAAGATGTTTAAGATTTTTCTTGGATGGTTACATGGAATATTTTTTCTTATATTTTAAATTTCATTCTCCTCATACTATTTTATGTAATTATTAATTTTTTTTTCCTGTTTTCAGTTATGGTCTGCTAAGGACTTCAAACCAATCAAAGTTCTAGACGGACATGAAGCCAAAGTCACTGGTTTGGATATCACAAATGGTATGCTCTTTTGATCTCATTTTATCTTGATTTTTAATTGGAGTCAATAGAAATTTGTTCTTGGACTCTTGTCATGAAGTTTGGCACATTGGTTACTATACCAACCAGATTGTGTTCATGCAGCACTGAAAATATGATTGCAGTTTTGCTTCATTTGAAAACCATGGGAGAATGCCTTAGTATCTTTATATAAGCTAATATAATAACTAATGGTAGTAGAAACATTGATGTCTAATACCATCTATTTGGTACTAGATATCCTACATTCTGGTTTCAATAGAAATCGATGAGGCTTTTTGCCTTCAAATTTAAAAAGAACTAATGGTAGTGGAACTTAATTTACAACTAAATGTCCCAAGTGATCTTCGCAGAAGGAGAGAAGAGTATGAAGGGTTTGTTTTAGGGGTGTAAATGGATCGCATATTATACGATTTTATCCGGATCTGAATCTGGAAATTGATGAATTCGGATATTATCAGATTCGAATCCGGATCCGGATAATTTTCTAAATGGTACAGATGCGGATACGGTTTTGAGTATGAAGTTGGATAAAGATTCGGATTTGAATTCGGATATTTATCTGTATCTGACATTTTTTACTTTTCGGATATCCAACATTTTTCATTTAAACGGGTCCTCTTCACTCCTAAGTTGCTGTCTGGGCCTTGTTTTATGGGCCAAGTAAATTGTCATTCAGCCTTGGAGAAAATGTCTAGTATATATATGCATGTACTTTAGTTATTATTGTGGGACTAATGTTATTCTTGTGTTCCGGATTGTCAATCTTTTTATTTTTTTTTTCTTTGCAAGCGCTTGCACCTAATATCTGAATCCTCTCTTTCTATTTACTCACTGACCCATCATATGCAAAACAAACATTTTTGTTAAACTGGTAGGCGAGTATAGCAGATTTGTTTAAAATGATATTATTAACGCCATATTTTTTTTTACCTTGTTCTATAACTAAATTATATTTAGTAATTATATTTAGATGTTATCGGTGTAAAAAATATATATATGTAGATGTTATTTCTTTTTCAGAATGTACGCAAGTAATTTATTTTTAATTATCTGAATTTATGTTCATATTCCTATTCGTATCTATCCGATATCCGATCCATATCTGTATCTATTTAACATCCGATCCATATCCAAAACGTTATAACCGATAAGGATATAGTTTAATCACCTGATCTGTATTCGACTGTTTACACCCTCAGTTTGTTTTGTATTAACCTACAATATACCTTTTCTTTTCTAGTGGTTTACTGAGAGAATCGTTGTTCTGCAGTGGTTGTATGAGATGTTTTATTTGTTTTGAATTTTTTTAAATTTGATTTTTATTTTACTTTTTTTTTGTTGTACACAGATGGGCAGAAGATTGCAACTGTAGCACATGACCGAACAATAAAAATTTGGTCTCTGGGGAATAGCCTAAAGGACACTGCTATGGAGCTTGATTAAGGCTACACTTGAATAGATTTTTATGTGCACGAGCTGAATTTTGTAGTAGGGATAATTTGTTCCATTAATTATCAAATTTAAAGAACCTTTCCTATTTCCACCTACTAAATTATGTTCTGGGAGACTCTTGTAATTAACATATATGTTAGTTTTGTTGGTAACTGTTTGATCAGATGTAAATTTTAGGCCTTTTTTTGGATTAAGTTTGCATTTAGGCCTTCTTTATTGTAATCAGATTTAGTCATGTTTTATTGTGTTACATGTCAGTTTCTTATATGTTCACTATTTTCCTTATTTCATATCAACAGGTTTCTCTAGAACACTACATGAAAGTGTTATTTGCATTGTGTGAGTTTATCAACCTATCTCGGTCCAAATAAAAGTCATTGCAAGAAATTACAAATGGTCTACGTGGACCATGCGCATCTGCTTCTCAACTTAACCGTACTTGTGTTGTTTACTTGTTGGGACCGTAATCGTTGGTGCAGCCTACATGGAAGCGTAGCAGCCCAGAGACGCCAAACTGAAATCTACTGGTACAAGTAAATTAACTGCATCATGTAAATATGCCCATTTTCCATTCAACTATTGGTGTGTTATTCTACATTCCTATAGTTGCCACAGGAATTCTAATTCATCATCTCTCTAACTACAAATAGTTGCCACAGGAAATCCAGCATTTTCAACTCAGTTTAGTTTTCAACAACTCTTCAAATCCCTATTTATACCATTCTTAAATTATACTTGAGGCCTCAGAATCCCTTTTTAAGATCCTCAATTAATTCCTTTGCACAATTCTCAGGCCCTTTCCCTTGTCAAAAAAAAAAAAAACCAAATTTTTTGTGTTTAAGGAAAATGAATACTGATCCAACAAAAACACTTCTGACAGTTGTTTTCCTGTTTGTCTTTGTTTTCGTTGCAAGAAGCACGGATGGCCGGAGCACCAACCATGCTGATCATTTCTTAACATTCAACCCGACCTCCTTCTGTAAGCGTGCCGCACCATTCAAAAGCCTATGCACCAAGGTTGTACACACCGCGCATGGCCTCACCATGACTTCACCTTTGATGGTAGTTGAGGCCAATGTCAACACGGCTGTGGTGGAGGCTCAGCATGCTCTGGCAGAAATCTCATCCCTGGCAATCGGAAGGAGAAAAAATTATCCGGGGATGACAGGCAGCGTGCTCCTCTCATGCAAAGAAAACTACGACTCAGCAGTTGCCTCTCTTCATAATACTCAGAGGATACTTAACAGTCGTACTGGTAACCACGACGACCTCATGAATGAATTGACAGCAGCCTGTAAGTGTGTGTGTTTTTTTTTTTTTGTGAGGAAAAGATGGAGGTCTAGTTGTTCAAATTTTAATATCCACGAAGAATCCCATCTGAGTTTTAAATTTGTGACTTTCCACACAGTATATAGCGCCTTTTGCCACTAAATTAAAGGCTAGTTTTGTAAATAATTAACCAACCATCTTATTAAAGTTATAAAATATCTATGTTGTTTACTAATTAATTAATCATATAAATTTATCAACTATTGCAGGTACATTTGTTGGAACATGTACAGATGATTTGGAAACGGTACCAGAAATGAAATATCCCTTTCAGAGTCTTCATACAAAGCTGGAACACCTTGTCAGAAATTGCTTGGACCTAGCGGCTGCTCTTAATAACCTGTATTAGTGTGTTTCTAATGAGGTCTAATAAATACATGACAAGGGATCAAGGGAATTGATTAATTAATTTTCTATTTTTCTTTTTATGCAAATGTAATTTAATTCATATTTTTACTGCGATCATTGTTTGAATTTGTATGGGCTACCGTACTTTTATTTCTGGATTATCTGTATGATTAAAAAGTTCCAAATGTTATTTCTTGATGGGCTAATTAAATTCATGACATTAGAATTAGAAAATAATATGAATGTACTTAATTACAAAAAAAATGATATACAACTCTATTATTTATCTTTGGATTGAATTTGCTTATGATTAATACCTTGCTCAAATTCATTATTAGCTTACAAGCATTTGTAATGTCCTTGATAGTTGTTGTATAAATTAAAAAAAAAAAATTATATATGCCTTTTTCATTATTTATATGGTGCCTATCAAATTTTGGGCCTATTATAATATACCATTTATCAAACAATTTGAAAACATTTTATTACCTTAGTTATAACATATTTTGTGGATGATCAAAACAAGATATTGTATTGTTCTTAAATTAATTAAAATAATAGAAAATATGCATGTAGAAATTCATTTTCTTTTATCCAAATAATAGAGGATGTATTAATTACAATAATAGAAAAATATGTATATAGAAATTCATTTTCCTTTATCCAAATATAATAGATGGTGTATTTTTTTAGTAAAAATTGGAGGTCAAGCCATCCAACTTTTTAACATCTGCAAGGAGTTTTCTCGTCTAGCTAGCCTTCTAACCTGCAACCTCCTACATGAAAGACATTATCTTTGTCACTATATCAAATGTTGGTTCTTATAATAAATGATGTATAAATTTGTTTCGACGATGTTTCTAAATTAATATGAAATTAAAAATGCAGAAATGAGAACAGACTAGAATTATTGTCATCTTTGTTAGCATTTCATGAAATAACATTTACATTCATCTATTATGATAGCACAACACTATAATAAATATTGAATAACCATATTCCACAAAAAAAAGTTAATTACTGATCTTCATTACATAGTCCAGTCCCCCCCCCCCCCCCCCCCCCCCCCCCCCCCAAAAAAAAAAAAATTCTCAACCAGAGTTAACAAATCCACACACACAAAGAGACATATATAGCTAAATGAATCTCTTCCAAAACAATTAATTCTAGCTGTGACTTTCCGATTAATCCTCGTAAAACTAAAACAGGTCGCTTGGAGTCCATATCCTATGAGGTAACTAAATATTTGATAATTTGAGTTTAGATCGGGACCGTCTGATCATAATCTGGATCAATCCGGTCCGAGATAGAATGCGCATAGCTCCTTTAATATTTGTGCGAAAGCAGATCGAATGGTGGATCCAAATCTAAAGTCAAAGTTTTTGTTAATTACCTCAGGTGATATGAATTCGTTGGGTTGCCTATTCATAGACCGGAAATAGAGCGTAACCAGTCACTCACACACACACACACACCAACGGTTGAAGCACACAGCTGGACATCACACACATAAAACAAAAAATACCTATTTCGGGTCACCCACAATGTAATTGTAATGTAATAATTAATGCATTAATCTCATCATATATATTACAAATCAGTTGTTTGTTATACACACAGCGACACCATAAACGCCACATGAAAATAAGAGAATTGATCCTAAGGCCAAGAAATTAACATATAGCAAGAGACTGCGTGGCAAGGTGGTTATATATATTTGTCCCTGTGACAATAACCTATCTGGAGCACTAAATATAAATCACCAATCAACCCTCTCCCCATCCCTTGGGAAGGTTGATCAATCAGTTCTTCCCCTTTGATTAATTCCTACAGGCAATTAATTCATTAAATTGATTGTTAAAAATGGCTAGCAAACCTTCAGCGGTTGTTTTTCTCGGCATCCTAGTCATCCTCATTGCATTTCTGGCTACGACTGGGGAGAGTCGTCGGCTACGTATCACCAAGCACATTGCATTGTTCGACCCATCGACCCTGTGCAAGGATGCCACGCAATACGCAAAGCTGTGCGAGAGGGTGGCCAGCAGGGAGGTGGACGGCATTCGGGTGACGTCGCCAGCTACTTTGGTGGAGGCGAGTGTGGCAACAGCAATCAACAGCGCAGAGAAGGTGTCTGCGCAGGTGATGAGTTTGATGAAGTCATCGTCGGACGACTACAAGGGGATCATGGGCAGCGCACTTCAGGCATGCAAGGAGAGTTACGACTCGACAATCGATGCGCTGCAGCAGTCTCAGACGCTGCTCAAGGACAGAGGTAGCCATGATGATCTCATGACACAGCTATCTGCCGCCAGTGAGTAGCTAACTACTATATATTCCTTTTTATTTTATGTTTCAACTTTAAAGTTAACCCCCATCTAAATTGTCTGGTCCATCTAAATTGTCAAATGCGTATGTAGGTACGTTCGTGACAACCTGTTCAGATTCGCTGGCTGAGGTGGGGGAGGTGAGTTATCCACCGGAGAAGGCACACAGCCTCCTCGACAGGCTTGTCTCCAACTCGCTTGATCTCGGGGCAAAGCTCAATTCCCACAATGAGAAAAAGCTATTCTAGCATGCATATTGATACAACACAAGGGTGCATGCATGCATGGATGCATTCATGCATGGGGAAAGAATTAACCACATTTAATTTATTCATTGTTGATAAGATACATTAACATTATCTTACTATATATATTTACTGCATATATGACATCATGGAGAGAGTTTTGGTTTGTAATATATAATTGTACAATTTATAAGTGGTTTGAGCTTTGAACTTGTGGATTATGAACGTAATACGTAGTTCTCTTATTAGTTCCTATACTCTTAATACATACCTAGCTAGCTAGCTTCTCCAATTAATTAGTGTGTACAGTACACAACACATTAATTTGGAGAGGCTTAGCCATGTATTAATTGTAATCTCATCCATCTAATAATTAATTAGCAAACCAGGTATATATCACCACTGATTTTACCGTTTCTTTTTTTTTTTTTATCATTTTAGCTTCATCACTTATCTTTCAAGCAAAGTTTTATCACAGATTGAGCTTTTTCCATGCATCAAGAACATATATATTTACAAGAATCAAAGACTTTTTGCAAGGATAAAAAGTGACTTTTCGCGACAGAATATCATCAAAAACATGTTTTTCTATTTGCAACAGTACTTTTCACGAGAGAGTACCGTTATCATTGTGTTTTTTTTTCTCGCGAAAGTGTCTATTTTGTTCATTTCTGTTAAATCTCTTAATACATAGGAAGTATATGTTAGCATGACATGGCTAAAGCCCAGCCCATTAGGCTGTTTCTTATTTATTTGTTTTATGGGCCGAAATTGGGCCTCCAATCCAATCAGTATTTATTTGTTATATAGCAAACTCTTTTAATTAATTAATCGTCCAACTGAGATCTCTTTAGTTCATTTTTTTCCCCCTCTTGGCTTCTTTTGTTAACAAAATAAATCAAGTTATAGAAATGTTTGAATACTAGTAATAAAATCGTTTGGATGACTTGGACGAAATTTATCCTAATATTGGCACCTCAAATGAACAACTATTTCTAAATAACTATAAATAATTATTCATGCATGTCCTACACTGAATATATACAGATACTCTCGTACAAGAACGGAATCATAAAATTGAGATTGAGAGAGCTGGATGAATATTTTTTTTTCATGTTTGGCCTCCCTTCCTCAATATATTAATTTCTTGTGTGTGAATTACTATAAAAAAAAATGTCTAAAATCATATAATGTGAAAAATACTGTATTAGTCCTCACTAAGAGTTAATATACTGATTTATCTCTATACAGAGCAGAGCACACCCATTATATGAATAAAGTTACATTTGAGCTCTATAAAATGTGTGCGCTTGATCAAATTATCTGCTTGTTATTATCTTTTTTTTTTATTAATTATATATTAATGCATGAGTTACACTATAAAAAGGCTAAGACATAATCTTGTCCAGCTCCCTCGGTAAAAATATATAAGGACTTCTAGTATATTCTATTATTAATATTTTATGACAATCTATATATTTTGTAGTCACATGAGGAATAAAGCATCATTAACCACTCATCACACTAATTTAAAAACTTAGAGGTAGATAAATCATCCATTCAACAAACCACAATTAATAAAAAGATAAAGGGGGGAAATATTATATTGGGTTAATTGAAATCAAGAGAAATGCACAACAAAACAATAACACATATATCAAATGGTTCCGAAAATCAGCATTTAATATAGTGACAAAAAAAAAAACACACACACTCACTAGTGGAGAACTTGGAATTAGTGTTGGCTGTTTATGGGTATTAGTGTCGGACATTAGGCGACACTAATCGGACTGATACTAATACTTTGTAAATAGCCGACACTAAAAGTAAGACATTAGTGTCGGCTGTTTATTAAATGGCCGACACTAATACTAACTTTTAGTGTCAGCTATATATTAAAAAGCCGACACTAATACTTATTAGTGTCGGCCATTTAATAAAAAGCCGACACTAATAAGTATTAGTGTCGGCTTTTTAATATATAGCCGACACTAATGTTTTTTTTTTTTTAAAAAATAAATTTCAAAATTCACTATAAATCATAGAAAATTCTAAAAATGAAAAATTTTGTTCTGGAATGCTCATATATTTTTGCTAAACTATATATAAAACAAAGATATCAAATAATTCATCATAATTTACAAATAACACTCACTAAATAAAATATCATCCAAATTGCTCATTTATTGTTATCATACAAACTCTAAAAACTCTGAAATTGTAAAGAAAATTCGAAAAATCTATATCCGACGGTCGGATCGGGCTGGAAAGTAAGTTAGCTTGGAAATCCATTTGCGGAGCTCCTGTCAAAATTTCAGCCCGATCCGACGGACGGATCAAAAGTTACAGCGCTTTTCGTGAAGCATGCGCAGAAGAAGCGGCTGGCTGAGAAGATCAGATCGGAGAGAAGCGTGAAGCGAAGTGAATGTTTAAACCCTAGGCGTGCGTTTGAAAGAGGTGTGCGGGACTTAAAATGAAATTTTTTTAGCTTTAGTGTCAGCTGTTTATAAATAGACGACACTAATAACTGAGAATTAGTATCGGTCGTTTATAAAAGGCGACACTAATACATTAGTGTCGGCTGTTTATAAATAGCCGACACTAATTGTTAAGTATTAGTGTCGGTTGATTATAAACAGCCGACACTAATGTATTAGTGTCGCCTTTTATAAATGACCGATACTAATTCTCAGTTATTAGTGTCGCCTACATCTAAATAGCCGACACTAATATTATTAGTATCGGTTTTTTGTAAACGACCGATACTAAAGTATTAGTGTCGGTTTTTTAAGGCGACACTAATTGTATGTTCTCCACTAGTGACTCTTTATGTGAGAAGTCGTGAATTTAAAACTCCAATGTAAGATTTATTATGAACATTAAATAGAAATTAGAAATTGGACCTCCATCTTTATATCTCAAAAAAAAAAAAAAAAGCGCCACTCCAGAAGGGCATATGTATTGGCGACTAACTTTTAAAGCGAGGAGATGCAAAATTGAGTATACAAAATCAAAATGCAAGTAAATGAACAATTACTCAACCTCTCAAATTAAAACCTGAGTTCTCTCAATTTCTAAAATAATATATCCTTGTGTTTGTTCCATATAATAAGCCTTCTTTTAAGATAGAATAATATATATCCTAAATACAAAGAATATGGGCCAACAACAAAACAACATCAAGGAAAAGTATTGAAAGCAAAACAGCCACACAATATTTAAATATAATTAGAAATTTAATTTAACTTATTGTGAAATATAATTGAATCAATAATAAATTATCATTATATTTATTAAAATTGAATAAAATTTTAATGACATTAAAGAAAATAGAAAAACTAAAGAAAAGCGCAACTGCATGCTCTTTCTTTTACTACTTTTATGGAAGCAAATTGATCAATTTTATGCTAACACTACGATATGGCATGGTTCCCAATCCACGGTACATGCTTTATTAGAATCCAGATCTGATCGCATCAGTTACATGCTTCACTACTTGTAAAGCATGTAACCGATGCGATCGATTAGATCGATCTCTTCTCCAATCTCTTACATAATCTCTTCTGGAGCATGTCCTTAATACGTGCACTACAAGTTGCCTAGTTGGTCATGGAGAACAGCTAGCTAGGATTAGGAAATGTTATCTGTGAATGAATCATATTCAATTATGCATGAATGAGTATTAAGATTAATGTCAAGATCGATCTCTTCTCCATTATGTTTCCTTTTCCTTACGTAATCGCTTCGGAAGTACGTTGACCTTAATGCGTACACTACTAGGTACACTACTAGGTAGCTAGTTGATCATGGAGCACAGCTAGCTATAGTTAGGATCAGAAGAAGGTTATCTTCACATAAATTATCTTTTCATATTTTCAATTGTTTTTGACTATGCATGAACACATATTATATAAGATCAAGATTGATCTCTTCTCTGCTCTCTTTCTTTTTCCTTACGTAATCTCTTCTGAAATATGTCCTTAATGCGTGCACTACTAGTTGGTTATGGAGCACAGCTAGCTAGCTAGGATTAGAACTTGCATATTATATTGATATCTCCGCATGAATTATATTTTCATATTTTCAATTGCTTTTGACTATATAAGCATGAACGCGTATTCCCTAATTCTTTCTTAACAACAAAATATTACTAATTCACGCGTTTCTGGATAACTATTCATGAATTAACTAATTTGTTATTAGTTTACTATTTCTTACCTTAAAACAATTGGTTTAGCGTTTCTCTTATTGTAAGATGGTTGGACCAGGTCAAAATGAATAAGTTTACCAATTTCCTATCTACTGAATCATGACATTTTATAATTATTTTACTAGTCACTGTCGGCTCGATTTGAGGCGAAACTGTCGGTTAGATTTAACAAATTTTTATCCAACTATGTAATCAATATGTATTTGTTTATAGTTTGCAACTTTTGTTATTATGAGATGGTTAGAAAAGTTGACCATTTCTCTACCCAATCATATATATATATTTTTTTTCATTTTCTTATTGTGATGATGTAACTTTTCATTTTAATTAATAAAATTAGCATATTTTTTTTTTTCATTTCTCTGCACAATTAGCATCCGACTTCAAAGGGCCGTAAATGTGATTCTGGGGATGGATACACACCCAAACCAAGAATGCTTAGTCACAATTATGATTTTACAAAAAATAATAAGTTTTATTAAAATATAATTGAATTGAATTTTTGTATTTTAATGTTTTATATAGTTTAGCTTCGATATCTAATGAAGATCGTTTAAGTCTCAACTGTCACATATTATGTATTTACATTTTTATCATAAAATTAATTTAAAATTTCTAGTTTCGTTCATGTGTAGATAATAATGTAAATTTTCTAGTTTTGTTCATGTGTGATTTTAAGTCAAATTTTACATTTTTTTTTCTGACAGATAAAGAGAAAACGAGAAACATAAATAACACACTGTTAAGGTATTTAGTATTTATGTTAGTAATATTTACAGTACATTGGGCTAAATGGCTGAAGCAGAGTGTAGGAAAATTGACCTAAATTATAATTCAACTTGTTTCCATTATTTATGTTTCTTGTTTTCTCTTCGTTATCTTCCTTCATTATTTATATATGTTATTTAATTATGCTTTTCGTTATTGTTAAATTATCTATTCCTATTATATACAACCCCAGTCCTTGTCAGCACCTTCATCTTAACTGTCTTTTACTTTTACAAGTCTATAATACATTTTTACCAGGCGGACCAATTGCAAAAGCTAATTAAAGTGATATGTAATGGCAGTTCCATGCGACAAAGTATACGAAGAAGCATTCAGCATCAGATCATCTATATCCTTGACTTCTTAGCTATTCCTATCATATATATATATATATATATGGCAAAGACTTCTATGGACATAAGTACCTATTTGTAAAATGTAACATATTTTTATTTTCAAAGTTCAAACAGTCGATTCGAACAGTTCATCTTGTTTTCCATATTAATATGTGCTTGGAGACCAAATTTACATTTTTCTGAATTTTTTTACTATTTATTAAGATGGGTACAAAATTCAATGTTCTGAATTTGATATTTTTTGTACCCATCTTAATAAATAGTAAAAAAATTTAGAAAAATGTAAAATTTGGTCTCCAAACACATATTAATATAGAGAACAAGATGAACAGTTCGGATCGACTGTTTGAACTTTGAAAATAAAAATATATTCATTTTACAAATAGGTCTTTATGTCCATAGAAGCATCACTCTATATATATAGAGAGAGAGAGAGAGACTAATGTGCATTCATATGCATATGGCTCGATATGCATACAGTTCAAATTTGAAATTTCAAAATCCAAAATGTCGATCCAAACAGTTCATCTTATTCTCCATATTAATATGTGCTTGAAGACCAAATTTTACATTTTTCTGAATTTTTTTACTATTTATATATTAAGCCACTTTGAAAATTGCTGATTCAACGGTGGCTTAACAAAATAGTAAAATCAGTAGCCATCGTTGGATCAGCAATTTTCAAAGTGGCTTAATAAATCATTAGATGTTCAATCTATATTAAAATGTGCTTGGAGACCAAATTTTATATTTTTTGAATTTTTTTTACTATTTATTAAGATGGTTTGAAAATCGTTGTTTTTATTAAAATTCTGCACCATTAAAAAACAACGATTTCAAACCATCTTAATAAATAGTAACAAAATAAAAAAAAATATAAAATTTGGTCTCCAAGCACATTTTAATATAGATTGAACATCTAATAGTTTGGATTTGTTGTTTGAATATCAAATACGAAGACATGACCCCGTAAGCACTTAAGTCGAAGTGCTACCGGTAGCAATTTAGCCGCACACACATACACACACACGCACACACACACACACACACATACAAATACATATACATATGCATATGCATATACATATACATATACATATACATATACGTATACATATATATATACATATACATATACAAATACATATACATATACATATACATATACATATACATATACAAATACATATACATATATATATATACAGGACTTGGCTACGGTGCTATGTATATATATATATATATATATATATAGAGAGAGAGAGAGAGAGAGAGACTGAGAGAGAGATAGGCTGATAAACAATCGATTGTTCTTAGCCTCCCGTGCAACCAAGTTGTTTTTTTATTTTTAAAGTCCAAATGATCGATCCAAACCGTTAGATGTGATCTCCATATTAAAATGTGCTAGGAGACCAAATTTTACATTTTTTGAAATTTTTTTTTACTATTTATTAAGCCACTTTGAAAATCACTGATCCAAAAGTAACTTTTTGATTTTACTGTTTGGTTATGCTACAGTTGGATCCACGATTTTCAAAATGACTTAATAAATAATAAAAAAAATTTACTCCACTCGCGCTCCCTCCGAAATGTGTCTCCTGCTCTCCAGCCGTAGCAATCTTGCGAGTTGTAGCCCTCGTGTTGATCTCTATCATGTAACTCCGGTGATCTCTCGCTTTTGCAAAGATCTGGATGATAAAATAAACCTTGCATCAGCACTATTCCGACATGAGGGGCTGAGGTCTTGAGACACGAGGGAGCTAGAGGTAGGGGCGAGGGGCTGGAGGTAGTAGGAAGGCTAGATACTTGAGGCGTGAGACGGCTGGTGGCTTCTGGCCCGAGAAAACTGGAAGTGCGGGGGGACTTGTCTCTCTTCTTCCTTTTGAAATTGGGGAAAAAACAAATAGAAGGCCATAGGAAAAACGGGGGAGGTGATGGAGAGAAGCATAAAATTGTTTTGTCGCCTGACACTAACGGAGAGACTGTTTATTTAATTTCCCATCCTCATTTCTTGATCCAGCAAATTTTCATGCACAGATCTCAAAGTCCATCATACGGTTATAAATCACATAGCACAATACGACACTATATATGCATAGCACTGTAGTCCAACTTTATATATATATATATATGAGAAGGGATCTACTTACAACACTTGAAAGTTACAATATCTTACCACAACTTAGTTTAACAATTTTTAAAGCCCAAACAGTCAATCCGAACCGTTCAACATGTAATCTTTATTAAAATGTACTTGAAAATCAAAATTTACATATATATATTGAGGTTAGCTATCAAAACATTTGTTCCGGAGTTGTGGTGAAACTAATTGATTTTTCAATTTTCAAAGTTCAAACGGTGAATCCAAACCTTCCACATCCATTGTTTTATGTCAAAACAGACTTTCAATGAATTACATGGTCCACCTTAATTTATTGTCTTCATTCAGGGATGACATGACAATCAATCAGATATTCATATATCTACCCATTGCTGTATAAACCAATTGATTAAATCTCTCTATCAAAGAGCAATTAAATTAGCAATTTAGCAAATTCGTATTCAAAATGCATATATACAATGAGCTGCTTGTGAAATGCTCGCCAATTTGGTAAATATATTATTGGATCTAACTTACGCAGAATTGACAGTTCAACAATTGAATTTGATCAATGACTATCACCTATGAAAGTCAAAAGATACATACTAATTTTTTTTCCCCTACAGAATTTACTTTTTTTTTGCATCAGTTTAATGTAATAATGGAATTCTCAAATCAGCCTTTTTTGCATGATTATGCATAAAAATGCATTTCGATCCTCTTAGGACTTGAAATTATCTATAAATAATTTGATATTTCATCCTAGATCGTTAAATATAAATCATCGCAAACTTTTTCTATGTACGCACTACAACAATGTAGATACTTTTTGCGAGAGGAAAAGCAAATTTATGACGGTACTCCCTCGCGAAAAGTATCGTCACAAAAAGAAAAAGCTGAAGAATGAGAGTAGTCCGTCGCAAAAAGTCACTTTTTTATCCTCGCGAAAGGTGTCTCATTCTTGTTGTGACGCCTGCAGGAATTAAAGTAAAAGTAATTCTTAACAATTTTTAAAAATTGTCAAGTTAATATATTATTATTGGATTCCATCCCTCAGATATAGTTAACATATTGTATATTTTTATTTTTATTTTTTTATTATTAAAACATATTGTATTTTATGCCAACAATACAAGTTAGGTATATACGTATATAGTTTGCATAATAATATATATATAGCATTATTGATAAAATATTTTTGTTTCATTAATTAAAATTGGTTTTCTTCTTTTTGCTGCACATTTATTGTATGCATAATTTAATTAGTTATGTAGGGACCCTTATTTTTGTGGCCATAATATTAATAAATTAACGACAATATTACAATACAAGGGTTAGTGCATGATCTAACGCGCGCGTTTAAAATTCGTGTTGTTACGTTACGAAATTTTAATAATTAAATTTAAATGATTAAAAGTAAGAATTAAATATCGTGCTAATAAAATGGACATATAAACCTTAATTTATGTTTCTCTAAATAAGTAAATTAAGTATGAATGGAAACCGCGTTGAAATTTCGAGATTTTTGAGATTTTATAGGCTGAGTGCGGATGGGTTGACCCGCACTGCGGGTGGGTGCATCCGCACTCATGAGATCATTTGTTGAAATTGAAATTCTGAAATTTTTCTAAGTGCTGAGTGCGGATGGGTTGACCTGCACTATGGGTGGGTGCATCCGCACTCATGAAATCATGTGTTGTTCTAAATTTTCTGAAATTGCGCTGAGTGCGGGTGGTGCATCCGCACTGCGCATCGGTGCATCCGACTGGATTTTTTGAAATCGGCTAAGTGCTGAGTGCGGGTCAAGCCACCCGCAGTGCGGATGGATGCATCTGCATTCAGAGTGTTTTTAACACTAAAACTCAAATCAAACCTTCTCTCTCTCTCCCACTTCATATTTTCTCCATTTTTCAAGTGATTTTGTCCAAAGAGAAGAAAAAGAGTGTGATAACTTTCCATTCCTTTCAGACCCTTGATTGTTGCGAGAAATCAACTTTGGAACCGAGTAAGCAGCTGAGGATCTCTCCCAGCTCTCATATTTGGTATTTCTTTCTCTTTCTATTTCTCTCGAAAAACTTAGATTTCTCGATTTCTCATATTTTCGTTTTAAACTCGATATTTGTGTTCGAATTGCTCGAGGACTAGTTCCTCTACACTCCTTGCTAGTTTATTTGCCAATCTTTTCCTGATTTTTTTCCGATTTGTGAAATCTGATTTCTAGGGTTTCGTGCCAAAACTGAAAGTTGGCAAAATCGTGATTTGATTTGTTTAACCCGACCAATTAGACTTGTAATCAGTAGGGTTACTTCCTGATCTTGAATTTTTAGAACGTTTAACGGTTAATTTGAGGTTTTGACCAAATTAGGGTTTAACCAATCGGTAAATTGAATTGAACCGAGAATCAAAGTAGTGAAACGGTGCATGATTGGTAACCTAAGTGGAATTGTGAAGGGTTTAAAGGACCCATAAGTAAATTGTGTGAGTTTTAAAGGTTTTAAGTAAGAAAGAAGGAACCGAAAAGAACTGATACCAAAGCATAAGAATTGAATTAGGACTGTATGAACTATTGGTAAACTAAAAGTAAACGTATAGACCACTGAACCCGAATTAAACCAAGTATACGTATAATTTAGGTGTAGGCTCGGTCGAGCAAGACTTAACGAGGCAATTCGAGACGCCTGATCCGTAACTAAGCGGTACGCTCGTCATAATAAGGTGCGGGATTCTTGGACTTGTTTGATACTTTATTTTCAGGAATTAAACTGTGTATTCATTTATCATGTTGAATATCATTGATTGCATCATTGAATTGCGTAGAGCATTTGCATAGCCCAATCAAATTAAACTCGAATTGATGTGACTTGAATGATTTGCATATTGGTATGGTTATAGGTTGTGTCGATCTATCATGATCTGATTTTTGATTGAAAGTCACCACGAACTGTGTATGTGAATGTATGTGAATGGATTTACGAAGTTAAGCACTTGGATCCAATGAATTTGCCAAGTTGGGTTGTATGCTGACTTGGATTCCTAGGATCCTAAATGGCCTTAGGTGAACGACCCTCAATATTCCCAGTACTGGTTGGGACGAGTGAGGATAATTATGTTATGAGATGTGTGATTTGAGATCGTGGGTGACATGTGTAACGTCTATGGCTCTGTGGCATTCTCCTGCGTGTTAATGCATTTGAACGGTCAATTGAATATTACGACTATTGGAAATGATTCAAAAGAGGATTTTCTTTATATGATTGAAACCAGACCATAATAACTGTTAAGCCAAGCGATTACAGATGGATGTCAGATAAAGGGTCCAGCTTGGTTGGCCATCTGTAGGCGTCAGTAACCCTACAGATGTGGGTTTGATAAAAGATTAAGCTCGAAAGAACATCTGTAATTGCTACAAGCCTTAATGAATTGAGTTAAGCCAAAATATCTGTTGTGTTTGAAATTCATCTTGAAAATTCCGTAAACTGCGTATCAGGTTGATTAATTGTTGTCGAGTAGTGGTATTCTGTTATTTATGATTATATATATATATATATATATATATATATATATATATATATATCTGTTTGCATTGTTATTGTTTGAGTTTCATTTTTGAATATGGAGTTTGATTGCAAGTCCAATAATTCATATGTGGCAAATTCGCACTGAGAATTAATTCTCACCCCCACCCTCCCGGTTATTTTACAGGTACTGGTGCGATTGATTCCGGAGAGGCACGCGAGTAGTAGGCCATAGTAGCTTATCACCTCATGACCGTAAATATATTTTGGTGTATAGTTTTAGGGTAGGCCTCATGGTTAGTATCTGGATGAGATACTTTTGTTGTATTATATTCTGACCAGACTGTGTACTCTGATTTGTGTATATCTAAACTTGGTTTATATTATTTAGTTTTGAATTGTTAAGTATAAATTGAATAGCCTTGTAAGTATACACGGCGTTGTATACTTACGGCGGAAGACTGTCGTATCCCGTGGCCGCGGGGTGTGACACGTGTTGTCTTTCAAAGTCAACCTATAATTTCATGTACATACTATATAATATATAAGATCTTATCTTCATGAAACCACATGCATATATGCATGCAATTCGGTTAGATTAATTCTAATCAATCATGTCCTAATAGAATTGCCAACGAAAATTAATGTTGAAATTGGGTAAATTTCATTCTCTTAATTAAAAACCTCGGAAAGAGCAGCATGCATGGTAATTAAGGTGCAATCAATCTGAAAGCCTTATTATATAAAGGTGATTCAAACGTATACCTAATTAAGTTTAAAAAATATATTCTATGTTTCAGTTCTAAGACAGACTGCCCTTCTAAAAGTTAAGGTTTTTTTTTATGATTAGTTCAAAATAAAAAAAAAATTGAGTAAATATTAAAGATCAAATTATCAGGAGAATGTACAAATTGTCCTTCATTTTCAAATCAACAAACAAAATATCCCTCTTTCTAAATTATTAATAAAATGCTCTTGTGGGCTCCACTTTCTCTTCCCTTTTCTCTCCCTCTCACTTCTCCTCATTTACTCTCCATCATTTTTTATTTAAAATGGAGAATTATGCAACATACCAACAAATATAAACACATTTCCTTGTTGCATAATTTGTCGTATTTTATTTAATAAACCAATCTCTTTATGCAATTTTTTTATTTCAAATGGAGGATAATATAACAGATCATAAAATATAAAATGCATCAAGATTGGTTTATTATTTAATGATGGTCATTAAATTGCTTTCAATTTTAAAATTGTAATAAAATTATTTATTATTATGTTATTAACATTTTCTACTAGATTCATGAAGTATGTAGCAAATATTATTTTCTTAATATTTTGTACTTTATCCATAAAGTTTGTAGGATGTAGCAGATATTTATTAATTTATTTTGTTGCTGATTAAATTGTATTGAGATTGTTTCATGATGTATTAAATTAGTTTATTATTTTTGTAGCAAATATGAATTTTTTGTCGCAAATATTTTGTACTTCATCGCATCAAGATTAGTTTATTATTTTTGTTATATCATTTTTCAAGTTTGCGTATAGAGCAGGAACAAGAACATATGCATTTTATATCATTATTTATAATTTTTTTAATAATCCTTTTAACTACTGTTGTTATGTTAAATTCAACTATTTAAATTTCAATTGTTGTTTCTGGTAAAATTTTTTTTTTCCTACTGCACATTTCAAACTGGTACAAAGAATGTATGGGGTGTCATTCATTTTAATTCATGTCATGGAGCTAATTTAACACATCATGAAACAATCTCAATGCAATTTAATTAGCAACAAAAAAATTAATAAATATCTGCTACATCCTACAAACTTTATGGATAAAGTACAAAAATATTAAGAAAATAATATTTGCTACAGATTTCATGGATCTAGTAGAAAATATTAATAACATAATAATAAATCATTTCATTACAATTTTTACATTGAAAGCAATTTAATCACCAACATTAAATAATAAACCAATCTTGATGCGTTTTATATTTTATGGTTTATTGTATAATCTTCCATTTGAAATAAAAAATTGCATAAGGAGATTGGTTTCTTAAATAAAACACAACATATTATGCAACAATGAAATGTGTTTTATATTTGTTGGTATGTTGCATAACCCTCCATTTTAAATAAAAAATGATGGAGAGTAAATGGGGAGAAGTGAGAGAGAGAGAAAAGGGAAGAGAAAGTGGAGCCCACAAGGGCATTTTGTTAATAATTTATGAAGAGTGGTATTTTGTTTGTTGGTTTGAAAATGAAGAGCAATTTATACATTCTCCCCAAATTATCCGAATATTTAATACTTGTGTCACAAGGGATCTCCAATATTCGAATTTAAAAATAAAAATTGCATTTTCTTTGTCACTAAATCCAAAATAAAAATTTAACAAATAATAGTCTCATTAAAGGTGTTGGACTTTAATCCATGATTTATAGTGCAATGCATAAGGGGGTTTATGGATTGCAATGCACCATAGCCCATCTCTCTCTCTCTCTCTCTATATATATATATATATAGAGGAGGGTTCAAATGCACCCAAATTTTTGTGCACCCAAATGCACTCTATCTTTCAAATCATTTTTCTCTGTTTTCAAAGTCCGAATAGTCAATCCGAACAGTTAGATGTGATACATATATATTAATATGTACTTGAAGACCAAATTTTACATTTTTTGAAATTTTTTTACTATTTATTAAGCCACTTTGAAAATCACTGATTTTACATTTTCTGGACCATTGGATCAGCAATTTTTCAAAGTGGATTAATAAGTAGTAAAAAAATTTCAAAAAATATAAAATTTGGTCTCCAAGTACATCTTAATATATAGATCGCATTTAATGGTTCGGATTGACTATTTGAACTTTGAAAACGGAGAAAAAAGTTATGGTGCATTTGAGTGCACAAAAATTTGGGTGCATTTGAACCGTCCTCATATATATATATATATATATATATAGGGAGAGAGAGAGAGAGAGAGAGATGGGCTATGGTGCATTGCAATGCATAGGCCATAGTGTGCATTGGACCATAAATCACCGATTCAAAGTCCAAATGACCGATCCAAACCGTTCATCTTGTTCTCCATATTAATATGCGCTTGGAGACCAAATTTTACATTTTTGGAATTTTTTTACTATTTATTAAGCCACTTTGAAAATCGCTGATCCAACGGTGACTGTTTGGAACAGTAAAATCAGAAGCCACCATTGGATCAGCAATTTTCAAAGTGGCTTAATAAATAGTAAAAAATTTCAAAAATTGTAAAATTTGGTCTCCAAGCACATATTAATATGGAGAACAAGATGAACGGTTTGGATCGGTCATTTGGACTTTGAATTGGTGATTTATTGTCCAATGCATACCATGGCCTATGCATTGCAATGCACCATAGCCCATCTATATATATATATATATATATATATGAATATGCTAGCATGCTATGCATAGAATAGAACCGCTCTATGTAACGGCTTGGATTTCGAGTTTTCAAAATCCTAATGGTTGATCCGAACCGTTCATCTTGTTATCCATATTAATATGTGTTTGGAGACCAAATTTTACATTTTTTGGAATTTTTTACTATTTCTTTAGATTTATTGAAAATCGCTGTTTTCAGCAAATCTGGACCATAAAAAACAGCGATTTTCAATAAATCTAAAGAAATAGTAAAAAATTTCCAAAAAATGTAAAATTTTGTCTCCAAATACATATTAATATGGATAACAAGATGAACGGTTCGGATCGACCGTTAGGATTTTGAAAACTCGAAATCCGAGCAGTTGCATGGAGGGGTTCTATGCTAATGCATAGCATGCTAGCATATTCATATATATATATATATATTTTTTTTTTTTTTCTAATTTTGAGTCTCTATTTTTAAAATATTAAAAACTATATTAATATATATATAGCCACTGGTTGAAGGATAACTTGTTTTCATAATCTGACCCAACAACTTTGTCTAATATATATATAGGTTATCTTCAGTTGATATTTGAGGGAAGATTTGATAAGGTCAGCTAATGCAGACTTTGAATTTTCTTTGAATATTTAATTTTTAGAAGGCAGTCAATTGACTCTTAAAATTCTGCCTCTGCCATTGCTCTAAAAAGTGTTGAAGCATTCTTTACACCTTTTCTTTTAAGAGACCTGTTCCCGATTTTGCATCAGACTCGTCCACCAATCAGAATTTGTCACGTGTACAATTTTATTATAAAAAATTAGAAAATTTCATAGTTTTACATTCAGAATAATAACTGTTATTTTTCTAAAAAGCAGAATAAAATATAACATATCAAGTTGACTATTTTTAATATAAGAAAAAAGTTTGTATAACAATCTTTGATTTATATTTTATTTCTCTTAAATATTGGACAAAAAAAAAGTTATTTCTGACTATAAAGAAAGAAAATTGTTAAATTTGTCAAATTTCATTTTCTTGCTTTCCACGTCAATCAGTGAAATTTCATGTTCTTTGACTTATTATGCGGTGCAATATAGAGGGGAGCCAAACTTTTAAAATTATTAGAATAAAATGTATATAAAATCAATCATATAAAATTTTTTTGCTATGAATGGGATCATTATTTTGCACTACTCATAACATTCTACATAACATTCTACTGTAAATTATATAGAAAATAAGTTGCAAATTAAAAAATTTGAAGAAATTTTTTGGAGTCAATTGACCCCATCCATATATTGTGGATCCGCCTCTAGTGCAATATATACGTGTCTTGTGAAGAACTAGTAGGGATGTCAACTGGTATCAAAAGAGTTGAGTGGAAGTATTTCCATACTCGTATTTGTTATGTTAAAAAAAAAAAAAATCTATCTGTATATCCGATAAGCTAAACAAAAAAAATCTTATCTATATCTATCTTATTGGGGGTAAAAGAGTGCTATGGGCATATCATTCATCATCTCTCTATAAATAAATAAATAATACATGGCTATGATTAAAGTGGTATAACTAGGGTTTTGATGCTACCAATTTAATTTTGCGATATTAATGTTCAAATAGTTGATCTGAAATATTCAACATGTTTTTCATATTAATATGTGTTTGGAGACTAAATTTTACATTTTTTTTTAAAATATGTTTACTAAATTTATGAATTTATAAAAATCACTGTTTTGAATAATAAAAAAAAAAAAATCTGAAAACCAGCAATAATTAAAAAGCTATGAAACAATTGCATGTATGTGGAGTTGTTTATACAACTGTCATATAGGGACAGAAAGCAACGGTACATTATTATGATACAAAATTGCAAAACAAGACCAAGTCTAAAATAATAAAAAAGACAGTAATTCTCTTCGTCCACTATGCTTTCCTATATAATAGGCAGTCTTATTAACCACTTAATGCACCAAAGTAAGAGCTTAAAGACATAAAGATTAAGTAGAAACATTTCTCTCCCTAGCTCTCCTTCTCTCAATCACCTGTTTGTAGTACTCTTTAGTTACCAAATGGGTGCAAGAAACACATATCAAATCTTAGTTTTTCTCTCATGTATCATCCTATTTAGCGTAATGTCAACCACTTCTCTTGAAGTAGGTTACTACACTAAGTGTGATAAACCTTGTCCACAAGCAGAACTAATAGTGAAAGCTGTAGTCCACAAGTATATTGCAAAGGATCCGGGCTTCGGTGCCGGCGTCATCAGAATGTTCTTCCATGACTGCTTTGTTAGGGTATCTTATTTCTTAAATTCTTACACTTAACTTTAATTTATATATCGTCTTAACTACCTACCCTATGTTTAGTTTTATTTTTCTTGATTATTAATGGAAATTACATGTTTCATTTTGTTTATTTGGAGCATTCTTATATCTTAATTCTTTGAAGTGATTTTTCTTGATTTTCTTTTTCAAGTTTCAACAACTTACCAATATACCTTCTTACCATGCAAAACTAGTAGGACCTATATAGTTAGTACATTCGTTACTCCTAAAATCATTCAATTTTCTGTGCTAATCAATTATAGGGTTGTGATGCTTCCATCCTACTCGACCCATCGCCACTAAACCCGAACCCTGAGAAGTTATCCGCCGTGAACAATCCCAGCCTCCGTGGCTTCGAAGTGATCGACGAGGCAAAAGAAACTCTGGAACGCGTCTGTCCCGGTGTAGTCTCATGTGCAGATATCATCGCCTTTGCAGCACGAGACGCATCTTATTTCCTGGGAAGGATCTCTTATGAAATCCCTTCAGGAAGGCTCGACGGAAGGGTGTCCATTGCAGATGAGGTCTTGAAGTTGGTTCCCGCTCCCATTCACAATCTCACTATAATAAAGACACTATTTGCAGCCCAGGGGCTCTCTGCAGATGATGTGGTCACACTTTCTGGGGCTCACTCAATAGGCCGCTCTCACTGCTCCTCCTTCACGGACCGCCTCTACCCAACCATCGACCCCACCATGGATCAAGGCTTTGGTTCTTTTCTAAGAACCAAGTGCCCACAAAATGCAAACGATGATGGTGTTGTACCGCAGGATTTTGTGACACCAAAGGAACTGGATAACCAGTATTACCATAATGTCGCAGATCTCAAGGGACTCTTTTTCTCAGACTGGAGCCTCCTGACAAGCGGTGAGACACTGAATCTTCTACATGACTTCCGAACTAAACCTAAGCTCTTTGAGGCAAAATTCGGGGAGTCGATGGTGAAAATGGGTAACATTGGTGGGACAATGGGTGAAATCAGAAAGACATGCCGTGCTGTGAATTACAATTACTAAAGAGAGTGTTGTGAATTTTAGCAGAAGTACAAGACACAGAGTTATGGATTTTGTATTGTATTTGATATTGGTATTTTCTTTTTCTTGTTTTTTATTTATTATGGTATTATTACAATCTGTCTCATGTGAGGTATTTATACTCTTTGAACTTACTGTACTGTTGGTATTGATATAACGGTAACATCATTAAATAGACATATTACTTTTTCTATTTACAATTCTATCCTTTAACAATTTTTATTTTCAACACTTCCTCTCAAGTTAGGATTATAGATATCGATTAATCCTAACTTGCTTGTTATTTCTTGAAACGTCTTCAGAATGAGACCCACTACTACAAAAAAACATTTTTTCCATCGCTCCTTTACCATCAGATGTGCTTCCACACAGATGGTGTACGTCACGAGTGGCAGCACTGTAATTACATTGAACTTTTTACCAGTCTGTTATGAATAACAAACCGATGGCGTTGATGGACCCCCCCCCCCCTCCTTTTTCATCGGTTAAATTTTACGAACAGTTAGTATTAAGTGTCTCTCCAACATCAGTTTGGCTAAAAGGCCGATGGCACTAAAGGGGTTACCTTTACCATCCCTTGTGTACATGATCAGTTGGTGTCAGATTGATCAACACTATCTGGTATCATTATTGAACCGATGTTGTATTTTTTATTGGCAGCTATGATAATTAAATAATTGGAATATTGGTCACGCAAGTACATCAATTTAACTGATGGTGTTACTACTACAAAAAAACACATTTAATTACTATATATATCCCATTTAATAATTATAAGGAAATAATTATTTAATAACATACATAATCCCAACTCAATAATATCTAATTAAGGATCATTAACCGTATCAATTGAAAATTTTTTGTTATATTTTTTTAACAGAAAAGTTCATAATTAACCAAAAGAGTAACATATATATAGAGAATAAGTAATGTGCATTCGAATGTATATGAGCCGAAATACTGATTTTTTTATTTATATCAAAAAAAATATAATTTTAAAAAACTAACCAAACTTCTTGTTTATTTCGAAAACTATCCAAATCAAGCCAAAATACATATGGTCCAAATTCGACTTTTCAAAATTCAAACGGTCGATCCAAACTGTTTATCTTGTTCTCCATATTAATATCTGCTTGGAGACCAAATTTGACTAGTTTTTGTACCCATCTTAATAAATAGCAAAAAAATTATAAAAAAATGTAAAATTTGGTCTCCAAGCATATTTTATTCTAGAGATCACATCTAACGGTTTGGATCGATGATTTGAACTTTGAAAATATAGAAAATGGTTATGGTAACTTGTTGTTACTCAAAAATTGTTGTAACTTGATCCCTACTCTATATTAATACAAATGAGCTAAAATACTTCATTTGGAAATTAAAGAGTATGTTTTACTTCCTGCTCATATTTTTATTTTTAAAGTTTAAATAATCAATTTGAACCTTCCAACACGTTTTTCATTTTAAAATGTGCTTGGTGACTAAATTTTATAACTTTTTTTTCATTTTTTACTATCTTTTCAAATTTTTGAAAATCATTGCTTTGTTGAATATTTTTTTATTTAATTAAAAGTTGTGATTCTCAAAAATTGTGAAAAAATAGTAAAAATTTCATAAATTTCAGTTCAACTTAATTAGCATCAAGTACATAATCGACAATGAATTATCAAAAAATCACACCAACTTTTATGTCACAATAAATTCATGATTAACGTGACTGTGAAATGATACATTAGCTTAATGATGATTAAACTTAATTAATGCGACACATCGGGATACATGAAAATATATTACAAAAAGAACACATAAATTAAATCAAGCACACATTAATTGGCAATGCACACTCTCTCTAGTAATTGTAATTCACAGCACTGCATGTCTTTCTGATCTCACCCTGGGTCCCACCAACGTTACCCATTTTCACCATCGACTCCCCGAATTTTGTCGCAAAGAACTCAGGTTTAGTCCGGAAGTCATTTAGAAGGTTCAGCGTCTCGCCGCTTGTCAGGATGCTCCAGTCTGAGAAAAAGAGTCCCTTCAGATCTGCGACATTCTGGTAATACTGGTTATCCAGCTTCTTTGGTGTCACAAAATCCTGCGGTACAACACCGTCGTCGTTTGCATTTTGTGGGCACTTGGTTCTCAGAAAAGAACCAAAGCCTTGATCCATGGTGGGGTCGATGGTTGGGTAGAGGCGGGTCGTGAAGGAGGAGCAGTGAGAGTGGCCGATTGAGTGAGCCCCGGAAAGTACAACCACATCATCTGCAGAGAGCCCCTGGGCTGCAAAAAGCGCCTTTACTACAGTGAGATTGTGAATGGGAGCAGGAAGCGCCTTCAAGACCTCATCTGCAATGGACACCCTTCCGTCGAGCCTTCCCGAAGGGATTTCATAAGAGATTCCTCCCAGAAAATAAGACGCATCTCGTGCTGCAAAGGCGATGATATCTGCACATGAGACTACACCGGGACAGACGCGTTCCAGAGTTTCTTTCGCCTCATCGATCACTTCGAAGCCACGGAGGCTGGGATTGTTCACGACGGACAACTTCTCAGGATTCGGGTTTTGTGGCGATGGGTCTAGTAGGACGGAAGCATCACAGCCCTATTAATTGTAACATATAATAACTGTCTGATTAAGGAATAAACAATTTTTCAAACTAGGTCTTATTACTTTTAAATGGCAACATAATAAGAAGGTATTGGTAAGTTTAATGTTGAAACGTGAAAAATTTCAAAAAAAAAACTAAACACAGAGTAGGTAAGTTAAGAACATAATAATAATATATAAAAGTACGTTAAGTGAAGAAAGATAATTAAGAAAGAAAGATACCCTAACAAAGCAGTCATGGAAGAATATTCTGATGACGCCGGCACCGAAGCCCGGATCCTTTGCAATATACTTGTGGACTACAGCTTTCACTATTAGTTCTGCTTGTGGACAAGGTTTATCACACTTAGTGTAGTAACCTACTTCAAGAGAAGTGGTTGACATTACACCAAATAGGAGGATGCATGAGAGAAAAGCTAAGATTTGATACGTGTTTTTTGCACCCATTTGGTAATGAAAGAGTACTACAAACTGGTGATTGAGAGAAAGAGAGCTAGCTAGAGAGAGAAAGATGTGTCTACTTTTTTTATATCTTTAATTAATCTTTTGTTTTGGTGCATTAGAGTGGCTAATAAGACTGCCTATATATAGGAAAACATATATAGTAGACCAAGAGAATTAATGTTTATTTATTGATTATTTTAGTAGGCTAGCTTGGTCTTGTTTTGCAATTTTGGATTTTGATATTGCACCGTTGCTTTGTTGCTTTCTGTCCCTATATGACAGTTGTATAAACAACTCCACATGCCTCTAATTGTTTACTAGCTACATATATTAATTTGAAGCCCTTTCTCCAAGTACTCTTTTTAATACCGTAGATGTATATTTATTATAACTTACATTGGTTGTATATATTTTTGTATGTTGATATATATAGTCTGTGCTATTATATATAGAGCATTAATTCAATCAAATTAAGTATATCAATGCAAAATTAATGCCAAATTATTTAAAGTTGAGAGTATTTACGAAGATACCAACATTGTTAAATTTTTTTATTTTATTTTTATTTTCCTTGCAGATAAAAGAACATATTCTTGTTGTGCATACATTGCATCGCCCATCCAAAATTACAAACATGCATGAATTATAAACTAATCATTGTTTTGTTAACTGCAATTATGTTTGAATAAATCTGTGGATGACGCAACTTAAATTTATTCGCTGTAGTAACATGCATGGATTATGAACATATATAACACATCTTCGATAGATACCTTAATTTTGATTTGATTCTTAACAGGGCCGGTCCCAAAGATTTTGGAGTCTGAGACGGAAGAAAAATTTGAACTTTTTATGTAATTTTTTTTTATTAATGTATATAGATCATAGGAACATATATAACTGTTGATTTCAATAATTTTCTGCAGCATTAAAATCAGCAGTTTTCAAACTAGCTTACTAAATAGTAAAAAAATTTCAAAAAATGTAAAATTTGATCTCCAAGTAGATTATAATATAGATTAAACATCTAACGGTTTGGATTTATTGTTTGGACATCACACAGCTAAATATAGCCCCGGCAGCACTTGGGCAGAACTGCTGCCAGCAGCAATTTAGCCACAGCCTATATATATATATATATAGAGTACAGCTAACGCGCTTCCTCTAGCATATGGGCCGAAATGCTTCCGGTGGAAATTTGAAATTTCAAAATTCAAAAAGTCGATCTGAACCGTTCATCTTCTTCTCCATATTAATATCTGCTTGGAGACCAAATTTTATATTTTTCTGAATTTTTTTACTATTTATTAAGCCACTTTGAAAATCGCTGATCCAATGGTAGCTGAACAAAACAATAAAACCATTGGATCAGCGATTTTCAAAGTGGCTTAATAAATAGTAAAAAATTTTAGAAAAATATAAAATTTGGTCTCCAAGTAGATATTAATATGGAGAAGAAGATGAAAGGTTCAGATCGACTTTTTGAATTTTTAAATTTCAAATTTCCACCGGAAGCATTTTGGCCCATATGCTAGAGGAAGCGCATTAGCCGTATATATATATATATAAGAGGGATCATATGACACTCTTTTTTGGTGACATCGAATAACATCGTGCATTTTCAAAGTTTTTAAAGTCCAAACGGTTGATCCAAACTGTTCAACTTGATGGATATGTTAAAATGTGCTTGCATATTAAATTTTATATTTTTTTGAATTGTTTTACTATTTATTAAGTATTTAACAAAATCGCTATATTCAGATCGTTGAATTTTTGTACCCATCTTAATAAATACTAAAAAAATTCAGAAAAATGAAAAATTTGATCTGCAAGCACATTTTAACATATCCATCAAGTTGAACGATTTGGATCGACCGTTTGGACTTTGAAAATGCATGGTGTCATCCAATATCACCAAAAAAGATTGTTATCCGATCCCTCCTCATATATATATATATATATATATATATTTAGAGAATGACTAAATTCAAAATATTTTTTTCTAGTCTCTGGAACCGTATATGTTTTTTCTTTTATTATTTTTTTTAATAATTTGTCTTTTATTGTTAAATTATCTATTCCTATTATATACAATCCCAGTCCTTGCCCGCTCCTGAAGCTTAATTAGCTGCCCTTGACAAATAGAAGACATAATTAACCCTCAAAATGCCAGTGTCATATAATTTAACTTTGTAGTTGTGAAGACTTGATGGTTATAATTTCACTTTGTAGTTGTGAAGACTTGAATTTAAATTCTAGTGTCATATATTATGCATTTTACATCATGTTCAGTATATATAAATTTACATAAAGGATTCCAATATCTCATGATTTTGATATCTCATCATGCCTCATGTTGTATATTTTCATTTTCGAAGTCCAAACTATCGATCCGAACTGCCCAACAAAATATCCATACTAAAATATGTTTGAAGACCAAATTTATAAATTTTTATACAAAATTTACTATCTTTTAAGAGAGGTACAAAATTACTATTTTTGAACGGTCCAAATTTAGAGATTTTGTACCTATCTTAAAACCATTCAATAACAATAATTTTGTACCTCTCTTAAAAAATAGTAAAAAAATTAAAAAAATATGAAAATTTTATCTCGAATCATATTTTAGTATGAATATGATGTTGAGCAGTTCGAATCAACAATTTGAACTTTAAAAACAAAAATATAAAACAAAAAATATGATAAAATATAAAAGACATGAGATATTGAAACCACCTCAACTATTATATATAGAATACAAAATTTACTTCTATAATATAAAAGGAATCTTTGTTCTTACGTAGAGTTGACTTGATCTCAATAAAATTAATTAAGCAAATTAGTTAGGTTAAATTAAGCGTTCACAAGACATTTCGCGAACCTTCCACATACATTACTTTATGACAAAACAGATTATTTCAATGAATTACATAGCCAACCCCGATTTTTTTATTTATATCCAAAATTTAAATTAAATTTCAAAAAATATCCGTTTCATTTCTGTTTTTCCAAAAATACCCAAACCGGAAATTTTTTTCCAGAATTAACCTCTGAAACCGGAATTTTTTTTTTCGGAATCTCGATTCTAATACCGGAAAAAAAATTCGGTTTTAGAATCTGAAAATTTTTTTTCCGATAAAAGCTCCCAAATCCGGAAAAAAATTTCCGGACTCGGGATTACCTTACATAAAGACTCCAGAGTGGTTCTTCCCCACGGCTCCCTCCTCCTCCTCACTCTTCAAGGTAATTTTTTTAAAATTTTTATTTATAATTTATTTAATTATTTAATTTTAAATGGTTTAGAATTATGCCCAAATAATTTAGAAATTTAGAAAATTGTGTAGAATAATTTAGAAAATATCAAAATGGCGTAGAATAAATTAGAAAATACCAAAATGGTCTAGAATAATTTAGAAAATACAAAAATATTGTAGAATAATTTAGAAAATACCAAAATGGTCTAGAATAATTTAGAAAAAACTAAATTGGTCTAGAATAGTTTAGAAAATACCAAATGGTCTAGAATAATTTAGAAAATATCAAAATGGTGTAGAATAATTTAGAAAATACCAAAATAATTTAGAATAATTTAGAAAATATCAAAATGGCGTAGAATATTTTAGAGAATACCAAAATTGTCTAGAATAGTTTAGAAAATACCAAATGGTCTAGAATAATTTATCAAATACCAAAATAGTATAGAATAATTTAGAAAATACCAAAATGGTCTAGAATAGTTTAGAAAATATTAAAATAGTCTACAATAGTTTAGAAAATACAAACATAGTCTAGAATAATTTAGAAAATACCAAAATGGTCTGGAATAGTTTAGAAAATACCAAATGGTTTAGAAAATTATCATATTAATGTAGAAAATTGTTCGATTAATTAAATTTTTCTTTTAGAAATCTCTTTTCTTTTCGGGTCCCTTTCGAAGCTTTGATTGTCGGATCGATCGGCTCTTCGATTCAAGTTTTTTAATTTTTATTATTTTAATTTTAATTGATAATATAATTAATTAGTTCATTTTAAATGGAGAATATTGTCTTATTAATTTAGAAAATACCAAAATGATCTAGAATAATTTAGAAAATACCAAAATGGTCTAGAATAATTTAGAAAATACCAAAATAGTGTAGAATAATTTAGAAAATACCAAAATGGACTAGAATAATTTAGAAAATAGTAAAATGTGTAGAATAATTTAGAAAACACCAAAATGATGTAGAATAATTTAGAAAATATCAAAATGGTCCATAATAATTTAGAAAATAATAAAATAGTCCAGAAAATTGACCTATTAATCTAGAAAATTATTTGATTAATAACAAAATGGTGTAGAATAATTTAGAAAATAGCAAAATGGTCTAGAATAATATAAACAAATTCAAGATGACTTACAATATTGTTAGAATTTTGTAGTATGGCAGACGAAGTACTTAAGCATAAATTTAGTGACGGGCTGATTATATGATGGCTCACAATGGAGGAATTACATCCCGTCGGGAGAGTTTGTAGGGTATACTCCACCATCACGTGCAAACGTCGGCCAGGTATGAATTCAATTTACAAGCTGATTTAAAATTTAGTCTATAACTAAGAAAAACTATGTATGAATTGAAGGCGCCGGGGTATGAGATACCACAAATGCAGACGCTGGGGTATGACATACAGCAGCCGCACCCACAGACGCAAGAGTGTGACATACAGCAGGGTCACGCTCAGGGGTACGATTTATAGCAAGGTGATGACTGGTTGCGAATACTCGGCACTGGATTCGGCCCGGTATGTAGTACTTTAATTGAAGTAATTTTGTTTTTTTAATATACAATGAACAAGTAATAAAAAAATGTGTTTGAAATGCAGATGTCTCAGGATCAAGTGGGTTATCGTTATTATCCAGATATGTCTCAGGAGCAGGCGAACGAGGTGGAACAAATACAATTTGACCAGACCAGATACGAATCAGTGAGGCATCATTGGGAGGTTCCTCCGACTCCATTTTCTGACAGTCAATTCGGTGATGATGGGGCGTCGTCTTTTTATCCACCTCCTCGAGAGGATTCAACTCAGACACCACCTGTAGTGGATCCTACTGACGGACCACAACGTTCACAGCGTACTAGGGTTGACACTTCTCAATTCTCGCATTCACAGTATTCGAACCACCATGTATATTCACAGCGTGGCCAGTAGGATTTATATATTTTATCTTGTCATTTGTATTGTACCTTTTGGTATTTGATTTACTTGTAAGACTACTCGTATATTTGATTTATCTTGTCATTTGTGTTGCATCGAAACCGTATCCTATAACTTAACAATTTCATCGAAACCATCTTCTATAACTTAAATAAAATAAATAAATGCATTATAGCTAATATAGTACAAAAATATTCAAAATAATACAAATTGTACAAAATTTTCAAATACAAACTAAATTAAATTCGACAACAGACTGAACAACATACTACTTCTTACATTGAGTCTTGAACGTACATGGAATAAAATCATCGTCCGAGTTTGATAAATTTGGATCAGTTACAACAGACGACGTGCTAGCCTTACTATTAGTTTTACTCTGAGCCTTAGTCTTAGCCGTAGTCTTAGCCTTATGCGTCTTTATATCAACCCCCTTTTTTTTAAACCATAGCCGTATGGGTTATCTACAAAATCATCATCAAATATTTCATATCAAAAATATTATTTTATCTGCACACATCTTGGACTATCATATTTATTTCTTCCCGTAAATTCACAGTTGTTTTTATTTTCCTCTTTTTTCTCTCGGTTGTTACTGCCCATCTTTCTCATATGCAACATAAATAAGTATTTAATAATCAACAACATTAAAATTCTCAACACATACAAATAAAATTGTTCTCAACACATTAAAATAGCACACAAGTTAATTTCTACGACGCAGACTAAAGTGCAGTCCGAGGTTGTGCCAACCAGATGTACTTGTTCTTGCTGGTTGCTTTGCTCCTGCTTGCGCCTTTCTTGCTGCCTCCTTTGCATTACAAGTGGATCATGTATTAAATTGTGAATTTGATTACAACAAGCATTTATAATTGGTTATTTAATTATATCTGCTGCATTCCGATCAATTGTCTCACGAGGAGGTTGGTGTCTGAGTTTTCGACCACGCATTCTGTCCATTTCTATCGATATGTGGTCATGCCGTCTCCTTCCTTTTTTGATCAATCTTGTCTCAGGAATAATTTTTGGACCGTTGTATATAGGTCATTCACATTGGTTGCCTTTCTGTTTCCAGTGTCCACTCCATGTTTGTACAACTATAGACATACGGTACAAGGGGTTGACGTATAAATTTACATCATATCTCATTTCGCGGACAATTTCTATGGAATGAGAACATGGCATGCCGGTCAATTGAGGCTTCTGACATTCACATTCAACCTTGTTGTTGTCCTTAACAACAACCCTATACCCGAAATCCCTACCAGTATACTCAAGTCTCGGTTGATTACGCCTTGCTGGAATTTTTTCACCCTTAACTAGGACCTCAAAAAACCCATGACCGATACAATAAGGAATCACAGTCATGTCTCTTCCTTTCTCGATACTTGACCATACCTGACTATAATGTCATGACATTTGAGCTTTGTTCCAAGAACATATCCTCCACGACCACACCTAACCATAATGACATGACAATAGCCAGGAGATGTTACAAGACTTTGCAATAACTTAGTTACCCTGTCGGACCACACCTGACCATAATGACATGACATTTGAGCTTTGTTCCATTGTTCAAAAAACCATTTATTCAATTTATAGAACGTATACTCCACGATCGCTGCAACCTGTAATCGCCGACTAATTTTGAACATGACATTCAGTGACTCTGACCCATTTGTTGTCATTATCCCCCATCGGTGACCTCCGTCCTCTGCTTAATACAACTTCTCTGGACATGGAAGCTCGTCTTCATCAATAGGGTTCCTCTTACTCACCTTGTTAAGGTAGTAGATAGCCTTCGGACAACCAATTTCAAAGTCTTATAACATCTCCTGCAGCCTCCTAGGTTTGCATTTGTTCACTCCAGCTATGAACTTATCGCTAACCTCTCTCTTACGGCCCACGTGCTTGTAGAGATTTTCGGCAACATGTTGAGAGCAATATCGATGCACACATTGATCGGTAGTCTCATCCCATCAGATATTTGGATCCTAGAACACGACTTTAATTTCCAAATGTCTATCCGATACGACACAAAAGAATCGATTATCTTCAATTACTTCCAACCTCAACAATCTCATAAAAAAAACCAGTTGTCAGCCCTTTCTTTCTTGACAATTGCGAAAGCCACTGGAAGCAATTGGTTTTCGGCATCGTACATACATGCCATTAGCAGCCTACCTTGGTACTGTCCTAACATGAAACATGCATCGATACTAATCACCGGTCTGAGGAACGGTATCGCTGCAATACACGCACCAAATGCCCATGCCACTCTATGGAAGTACATATCAATTTCTCTGTCAATCGGGGTCGACATCACACAATACTTAGTTCCTGGATTGTTTCTTTTGATGGCTTTCAATAGTGGAATAAGCAAGTTGTACGAGTTCTCCCAATTAACTCCCAAATAGATTTGCAATAGCAAGCTCACGGTCTCTCCATAATTTGTTGTACTTGGGGGTTACCTTATTATTTTTCTGCATGATGAGATCTTGAATATGATTTATAGAATATGACACATCCATTATAATGGTTTTATCAATCGTAAGGGCAACCATTGTTATACTGAATGCACCTCTAATTGAACAAAAACTGAAATTAAATTACAATTGAAAGTAAATAGATGAGTTTAGAGAAATTTGACACGCGGGATGTTAACGGAGTTTGACAAAACAAAGGCCTACATCTCCGGGGCTTCGCAACCTCGTCTGGTGCACCTTTCTATTACCCAATACAAAAGGATTACAACTTGTGAACCGTTGAGCCCTTACACACCAAGCGGGAAGTCAAACGACCAACTCAAAGAGATGAGAACAAGGTCTCAATTGTCTACAGAATCAAGAGAAACACTCAATATATCACTCTAACTTAATCTATATCAAGATTAATGAAGTAGGTTTGAGATTGCTTCAGGAATTTTGAAGTTTTAAGCTCTCACAACAATGGAGTAGTTTAAGCTCTCAAAAAATCGCTTTTGAAATGATTATGGTTGGTTCAGATATTTTAAGAAGAAAGCCCAATTAACTATTTATAAAGTCAGCTCAAAAATGAGCTAATTGGGCTAAAATGTTACAACGTTTTTCTTTTGCGATTTTTAGGTTTTCAATTTCCTGACAACTCAGCTAATTGTTCAAAAACATTACAACGTTTTAAAAAAGTTACATAACGTTTGGTTCTATAAAATCTTGATAAAAATAGGAATTGTTTGAAGCTCAGATTTAATTAAAACATTACAACGTTATAACGTTTTATGAAAACATTACAACGTTTTAAATTTGAATTTAGCATTGATACAGACAATCCTAAAACGTTTACAAAAACGTTACAACGTTTAAGTTATTCTATACACCTGTGCTTCAGCTGTTGTGATAATCCTAAAATGTTATAACATTTTAAGTTATTTCTGAGTTTAATCAAGCTTTTACTTCAGTGTTTTTGACAGAATTAAAATGTTACAACATTTTATAAACGTTACTAACGTTTTACTTCAGTAAAAACAGCCTCAAACTTACTTTACCAAACTTTTGATTTTACAATTCGTATTATTGATAAAAGTTTTCGTGATTTCTTCAGTCCAAGCATATTACATTGCAATTCCAACTCTTCTTGGACCTACATAATCTCAAAGTATAAGAAATCGTAAAATTCAATAATTGTATCTGTTTGCAAATTAGTCAAATAGACGTAAAAGATTATTGTACGAACAACAACCATTTCTGTTGTAAGCTGACAATGTTCTGTACGTGTTGCTGATACTGTGCACGTATGAGGAGTGCTTGTTTGGTAATAATCTAAGATTCTGAAAGATCGTTTTGCTTCGCACACACCTTAAATTTACAAAAAGTATCTCTGCACACTACCTCGTAACGTCTAGGTTCGCTTCTAAGAACCTTGCATTCACAATTCTTTTCAAGATGAAACTCATTGATTGCTATCCTTAGAGCCGTTTTCGACTTATAAACTACACCCTTAGCCGAAAAATTGACATCAGCAGGCCAAAAACATGATATGTCATTGAAACCGTCAATCGGATGTGTCATTCTTTCCCGACCAATTATTAGGTACTGTAATTGACAGGATTACGTTTGACGGGACTGTGGTTGTGACTGGTTAGGCTGTCCAATATTATTGTCGGAACTCGATGACTCACCGGAGAGCATCTCATCTCCACTCTCCAAACTATCAAAATCAATTGTATCTACAGGTACATGCGAATAATTATGTACCTGTCCGCGAACTGCACTAGAACTGGGTTAGGGTCTCATTGGTACATCCATAGAGTGCCGACCGATATTAGATCGGGATCTAACTGGTATTGGGTCGAGATCCATAGGACTCCGACTGGTACTGGGTTGGGGTATAACTGGTTGATCCACAAAGTTGCTACCGATACTGGGTCGGGGTCTCATTGGTACATCCACAGAGTGCCGACCGGTGCTAGGTCGGGATCTAACTTGTATTGGGTCGAGATCCACAGGATTCCGACTGGTACGTGGTCGGGATCGAGGTTCAGGAATATAACTGGTATAGTTCAGTTCCAATTCTACATATAACTCCAGAACCGGTAACCTTTGTGGAAAAGACAACACAATTCCTAAAATCATTTTGAACGATTGTTGGTTTATTACCGGTATTAATTGGTAGTCAAGTTGGCCATCGGTGGACATATTAAACCTGGCTTGGATTTCCAAATTTTCTTGACTAGAATTATACCCAAAAAATTTATAAATCTCATTCCAAAGATAATTAAAACTGTGGTTCACGGTTAGCGGTAATGAGTATTTAGCTCGGGTACTGTAATAGAGCCCCTCATCATTGTATTGGATTTTCCCTCCAATAAAAATTTTCACATAAATAGTTGTCATTTTAAGTTTTGATTGGTCTGGAAATTTCAAAAATAGCAACCAGTGTTCTAAATAGCGCGTTATAGCGTTTTTCTTCCATAAAAGCTATGGTGCTATGTCCAAATAGCGTCGCTATAGCGCGCTATTTCAGTATAGCGCAATTTTTTTAACCCAGCCGCTATGATGCGATAAACGCTATTTAAATCATTGATAGCAACATATAAGTAATTATAAATTGTCCAGCCTCTGAAAAATATTCTAGACTATTTTGGATATTCTAAAATTATTCTACACCATTTTGGAATTTTATAAATTAATAAAGCAACATTCTAAACCATTTTAGAATTTTTTTAATTATTCTAAATCATTTTGAAAGGTTCTAAAAAATTCTAAATTTTCTGGACAATATTATAAAACATAAAAAAATAAATTTTGGAATGAACTAATTAATTATAATTTAAATTCAAATTAACAGAAAGAAAATAATATAACCTCCATCGAAAAGCCGATCGATCAGACAGTCAGAGCTCCGTAAGGGATCCAAAAAGGAAAATGGTTTCTAAAACAATTCTAAATTATTTTAGTATTTTTAAAATTATTCTAGACTATTTTGGAAATTTTTAAATTATTCTATACCATTTTGAATTTTTTTTATTAATAGCACAATATTCTAAATTTAAATAGTTATTAATTTAAATAAATTAAAATTAAATTTACTAAATTTAAATAATTTAAAATGAAATAATTATACATTTAAATAATTTAAAATTAAATAATTATAACTTTAAATAATTTAAAATTAAATAATTATAACTTTAAATAATTTAAAATTAAATAATTATAAATTTGAATAATTTAAAATTAAATAATTATAAATTTAAATAATTTAAAATTAAATACTTATAAATTTAAATAATTTAAAATTAAATACTTATAAATTTAAATAATTTAAAATTAAATACTTATAAATTTAAATAATATAAAATTAAATATATTAAATTTAAATAATTTAAAATTAAATATATTAAATTTAAATAATTTAAAATTAAATATATTAAATTTAAATAATTTAAAATTAAATATATTAAATTTAAATAATTTAAATTTAAATAATTATAAATTAAATAACTTACTGTGAGAGTTGAAAGTGAAAGCGAGCTGAGTGAAAGTGAGAGACGGCACTTTGCGATTTTTATAAACAAATTCAGTGTGATTTCGGAAAAAAAAATTTCGAAAATTTAATTGAAAAACCGGAAAAAATATTTCCAGATTCTAAAACCAGAAAAAAAGTTCCGGGATTCTAAAACTGGAAATTTTTTTTCTGGTACAAATCTTGAAAATCACAACTTTTAATTAAATAAAAAAATACATTCAACAAACAATGATTTTCAAAAATTTGAAAAGATAGTAAAAGAATTTCAAAAAAATTATAAAATTTGGTTACCAAGCACATTTTAAAACGAAGAACGTGTTTGAAGATTTGAATCGATTATTTGAACTTTAAAAATAAAGAGATGAGCAGAAAGTAAAATATACTCTTTAATTTCCAAATGATGCATTTTAGCTCATCTGTATTAATATAGAGGAGGGATCAAGTTACAGCAATTTTTGAGTTACAACAAGTTACCGCAATTATTTTCTACATTTTCAAAGTCCAAATCGTCGATCCAAACCATTAGATGTGATCTCTAGAATAAAATATGCTTAGAGGCCAAATTTTACATTTTTTTTTGAAATTTTTTTGCTATTTATTAAGATGGGTACAAAAACTAGTCAAATTCAGACTATTGAATTTTGTACCTATCTTAATAAATTGTAAAAAATTCTAAAAAATGTAAAATTTGGTCTCCAAGCACATTTTATTGTAGAGATCACATCTAACGGTTTGGATCGATGATTTGGACTTTAAAAATGTAGAAAATAATTGCGGTAACTTGTTGTAACTTGATCCCTCCTTATTTATTTATGCATATATGTTTTCTCTTCATTATCTTTCTTCATTATTTATGTTATATATATATGTCTGTGTATATATAGGTTTTGGCTAATATGCTATGGGTAGCTAAGAGACTTCCGTACTACGGCTCGGATTTCGAGCTTTTAAAATCCTAACGGTCGATCCGAACCGTTCATCTTGTTCTCCATATTAATATGTGCTTGGAGACCAAATTTTACATTTTTCTGAATTTTTTTACTATTTATTAAACCACTTTGAAAACCGCTGATCTAACGGTAGTTTCTGGTTTTACTGTTGGGTTAAGCTACCGTTGGATCAGGGGTTTTCAAAGTGGCTTAATAAATAGTAAAAAAATTCAGAAAAATATAAAATTTGGTCTCCAAGCACATATTAATATGGAGAACAAGATGAACGGTTTGGATTGACCGTTAGGATTTTGAAAACTCGAAATCCGAACCGTAGCATGGAGACCTCTTAGCTACCCATAGCACCGTAGCCACGTCCTGTATATATATATATATATATATATATATATATATATATATACAGGACGTGGCTACGGTGCTATGGGTAGCTAAGAGGCCTCCCGTCCTACGGCTCAATATTTGACTTTTCAAGATTCTAACGGTCGATCCGAACCGTTCATCTTGTTCTCCATATTAATATGTGCTTGGAGACCAAATTTTACATTTTTTGGAAATTTTTTACTATTTTTTTAGATTTATTGAAAATCGCTGTTTTTCAGACAAATCTGGACCATAAAAAACAGTGATATTCAATAAATCTAAAAAAATAGTAAAAAATTTCAAACAAATGTAAAATTTGGTCTCCAAACACATATTAATATGGAGAACAAGATGAACGGTTCGGATCGACCGTTAGGATTTTAAAAGCTCGAAATCCGAGCTGTAGTACGGAAGTCTCTTAGCTACCCATAGCATATTAGCCATTAGCCAAATCCTATATATATATAAAAGGTCCGTGCAACAAAGTACGAAAAAGCATTCAACATCGGATCTATATTCTCGGCTGCTTAGCTACTCGTATGATTTTTTATTTTATTTATATATATGTATATGTAGATATACATATATATATATAGATCAAATCTAATAGTTCAGATTGACTTTTTGAATTTTAAAAATAAAAAAATAACTTATAAGCATATACTCTCAT
>JARJHM010000689.1:0-5000 GCA_033356055.1 Carex pumila
TAAAACGTTGGTAACGTTTTATATCAAACAGCTCATTTTTGAGCTGCCACTATAAATAGATTGAAGGGATCACTTTCAAATCTATCTCAGCCGACCCTAATCATTTCTAAAGCGATTTTCTGAGAGCTTAGCCTACTCCATTGTTGTGAGAGCTTAAAACTTCAAAATCCCTCAAGCAACCTCAAACCTACTTCACTAATCTTGATCTAGATTAGGTTAGAGTAATCTATTGAGTGTTTCTCTTGTTCTTGAGTAGCTTGTGTGACTTCCCTTGTTTGTAAGGGCTTGCCGGCTCAAACCTCGAGTTGCTCGTGTGACTTCCCTTGGTTGTAAGGGCTCGCCGGCACTCATCTCTCGTTGGTCGTGACTTCCCATTTTGTAAGGGCTCACGGTTCACAATTGTAATCCTTTCATATTGGGTAATAGAAAGGCGCACCTAGAAAGAGGTTGCGACGCCCCGGAGACGTAGGCCATTGTTTTGCCGAACTCCGTTATCATCCCGCGTGTCAATTTCTCTAAACTCATCTATTTACTTTCAATTGCAATTTATTTTCAGTTTTTATTCAATTAGAGGTGCCCCTAAGTACAACACAAATTTTATATTTTTTGAAAATTTTGTTACTATTTTTTTAGATTTATTGAATATCGCTGTTTTTTATGGTCCAGATTTGTCTAAAAAACAGCGATTTTCAATAAATCTAAAAAAATAGTAAAAAATTTCCAAAAAATGTAAAATTTGGTCTCCAATGACATATTAATATGGAGAACAAGATGAACGGTTCGGATCAACCATTAGAATTTTGAAAAGTCGAATATTGAGCCATAGCATGGGAGGTCTCTTAGCTACCCATAGCACCGTAGCCAAGTCCTATATATGTATGTATGTATGTATGTATGTATATATATATATATGTGTGTGTGTGTGTGCGCGCATGCAGTTAATTGCACGAGTTTGTTTGAAAAATTTCGGCATCCCCTACTCTACTCTACAAAACCTTAATTATATTTTAGTTGATGACCTCATCCTCATGGCCGTTTCATCAATATAATGTTGGCCCGGGCTGTTTCTTTCAAATTTTTTTTTTTTAATTTTAAATTTTAGAAATTTTAAAATTAATTATTCAAAACAAAATGGATTACTTGTTTTAATCTCATAAATGATATATATCGAACCAGTAATTCGATCACATTAGCGGTATATATATGTAGGATCGAATCATACTGCTTCGGTGATTTTTGTAAGTTATAGCATGTATTATTTGCTACAGAAAATCCAAAAATAATATTGAGATAAGATTCTGATCGGAGCTGTGAAATTTGCAGAATGAGTTCCCATTTTATGACCTTAGTACGTACAGTAAATTAAATTGTGGAAATTAAACAATGGAACGCTCCAGCAAAATCAAATCATTATTTCCGTTCCATTCATGTGGAATAGAATGGTACTCGGCAGTCGGCACCAACCAGTGCCCCATCAATCAGCCTTCAGCCATCTATCTATCTATCTATCTATCTATCTATCTATCTATCTATCTATCTATCTATCTAGTTCTAATTATACAGTACGTACCGAATTAAGCTTCTAAATATGACAGCTTCGTCATATATATATTACCATGCCATATTTTGTGGGTTTTGTTTGTTTGTTTGTTTGTAAGTTGTACTGTATGAAATATGCAACTAGTTGTATTCTAGCGGTGCTTGTCAAAATAGCGGCTAATTATTACTTCATCTTTTCTTTTCTTTTTTGTTGAATTAAAAATGTCAGATATTAATTCACGTACTTTTAAACTCCAAATTTAGATGAGTATAATTTGGTTGACAATGAATGAAGTAAAAATTTAAATAATTCATATTCGAAAACGGAGACATCAGGACATTGGTCCCACCTTTTATATATATTATAATAAAATATAATATAATATAGAATTAAAACGACCATCAATTAATGTACTTGGTTGATTGATAATTTGATACGATGGTTGTACCTTAACTTTCAGTTGAGTATCTTTGCACTTGTATTTGTATAGTTGTATCTAGTTATCTACTAGACTACTAAGCATCAGGATTCAGGACATTGATCCTGGACATAATTAATTAATAAATGAAGTCTATCCTTATCATTATAGCAGATCTTCTATGGCATTCATAATATGTATCTTGTACAACGGGTCAATTCGTCGACGCAGAGAACCCTTTTATTTATTTTTATTTTTTAATTTTTAACATTCAATAATGAATTTATAATCGTCTTAGTTATACCCAAGTTAGACGCCCTCTATTTTTTACAATGGCCTTCACCATATCTAAATGTTCTAATTTTTATTTCTCATTTATGAATATTTTCCTTACTTTTTTTTCAATTCTATTTTTTTTACTGCTTAAAAAACTTGGGTCTCTAAATAGGTTTATTATGTATACTTGGTAGTTGGCACAACTTACTGCTACTAATTAGTTAATATGATAACTGCATTTATATTTTCCTTTTTTTCAGATGGAGAGAAAATATTAAATCATTTACAAATTATTTTTTTAATGGTCCAGCAGAGATCACCAACCTCTGTCTTGTCCAATTATGCAACTGCTCTGCTGTGCTATGATGTTGATTGAGAGCTTCATTAGGCGGCACAAACCAATGAATCGGAGAATTTATATCTTCATTTATTTTTCATGTGGTCAACATCTCCTATGTTTAGTTTACCAAAACAAAAACAAAAACAAACAAAAACTCCTATGTTATACTTCGTATATCTCGTTATTTATTACTCTGTTACTCGATGATTTAATGCCTGTGGGTTTAAATGTCAAAAAAGAAAGAAAAACTCGATGTTTTAGTACAAAATAGGAGTGAAAAAAGAGCACATAATATTTGATTCGCATTCCAAAATTAGATATGAATATGTGATACAAAATAGGAGCATAGAGTTCATACCTCTATAGGAATGCAACGGTGAGTAAATTTGGTTGTCGTCGGAGTGCGGCGGTAGTCGGATAAGCGGATCTGATTGTGGAGCAAGATAGCATTAGGGTGATCAACATCTCAATTGGAGCACGACAGTGAATAAATCTGATCGTTGTCGGAGCACGATGACGATCGAAGAAGCGGATCCGGTTGTGGAGTGAGATAGCGATTAAAGTATTACAGTGATCAATATCTCGATTAGAGCGCGGCGGTAAGTAGATCTAGTTGCCATCGGAGCATAGTGGTGGTCGAAAAAGCAAATTCGATCGCGGAAATTTGTTTACTATTTTTTTTATAATATTTAAAAATTAACATTTTTTCAGAAAATTTTGAACATAAAAATTAACGATTTCCAAAATTTCTAAAAAAATAATAATAAAACATTTATAGAAAAAATGTAAAATTTGGTCTCCCAGCATAATTTAATATAAAATTTATGTTAATCTGTTTGAACTTTAAAATCATAAAATATGAACGTAAAATAAGATATGTCATTTACTTCATGAAACACAATAATCCAACTCTTATTTAAAAGACAATGTGTGTATATATATAATTACACCCTACATTTTTAAAGTCTAAACAGTCGATCCAAACTTGCACATCAAATTTTATATTTTTTTAAATTTCTTTACTATTTAATAAGATGGGTACAAAAATTCAATGGTTTGAATATAGAGATTTTGTTAAATACTTAATAAATAGTAAAAACATTTAAAAAAATATAAAATTTGATCTGCATGCACATTTTAATATATACATTGTATTGAACGGTTTGGATCAACCATTTGAACTTTAAAAACTTTGTAAGTGAAGAGTGTAATTCGATGTCACCAAAAAATAGTGTAATTAGATCCCTTCTCTATATTTGGTCTCAAATCATATTTTAATATAGATTAAATATCTAACCGTTTGGATTGACTATTTGGATTTCGAAACTAGATATATGAGCACAAATTAAAACACCCGCATTAATTCACAAAGTAGCGTAGCCTTACTCTATATACATATAGAGATAGGCTAATGTGCTTTCGATAGCATATGGGCTGAAATACACATGGTCCAAATTTAAAATTTCAAAATAAAAAAAGTTGATCTGAACCGTTCATCTTGTCCTCCATATTAATATGTGCTTGGAGACCAAATTTTATATTTTTCTGAATTTTTTTACTATTTATTAAGTCACTTTGAAAAATTGTTGATCCAACGGTGGCTTAACAAAATAGTAAAACCGTTGGATCAATGATTTTCAAAGTGGCTTAATAAATAGTAAAAAATTCAGAAAAATATAAAATTTGGTCTCCAAGCACATATTAATATGGAGAACAAGATGAAAGGTTCAGATCGACTTTTTGGATTTTCAAATTTCAAATTTGGACTGTGTGTATTTCGGCCCATATGCTATCGAAAGCACATTAGCATATATATATATATATAAATATATATATATATCTCTCTATATATAGAAAGAGGTAGCTACAATACTTCACGAAATAAAGCGAGTGTTTTACTTTATATTTATACTTCACATTTAATATGTATTGTCAATTAAATCTTTGTAAGAAAAAATAAATACAATAAAGATAAAAAAAAAATAAAAATAAGAGGAGAACATTGCAAGTCAATAGCAGGCCTGACTATAACTCTTTAGCTTTGATTAATCTTTTAGTCGGCCCATGGGCCGTCCTTTTAACTAGTGGGCTATAAATAAGTGTTAGTTAGGTATTTATGTTTAAACAAAGAGGATTTATTGGCAATAAGCCCAATAAGGCTGTATTAGAAATGGGCTTTAGACAAGTATTTGCGATTTGCGCGGCTATTTCAATTTTGAACTTGCTTTTGGTGAAAAACAGCTGAAGCCTGAAGAAGGCCCATGGGTTTGCTGTCGTCTCTTCATTTTTCCTTTAATGAACGACAATTATCATAAGAAAGAAACTGAAATGAATTGAACAGAATTAGTGCTCTTTTTTGCTTTTTTGTTTGTAAATGAAAGATCTCCATCCCTTTTGTTTCTTCTTTTGCAAATGAATGACTTTAT